>JASGAT010395891.1:0-11712 GCA_030220025.1 Chelon auratus
AGTCAGGGGGGAGGTTGGAGGGGATACACCGTTCTACAGTATTTTGAAAGTGATTGCAGTACCAGTTTTGGCCACAATCTTACATACTGTTCCTTTAAGGAAACAGACACAGACCCCACATTAACCATCTAATTTTCTAAGCTAGTTAAAGCATTTTTTCCTCTCCTAAGAAACATGACTGTTGCAGCGTAGGGACAAGGGGCTGAAGGACTTTTTAAAGTCGACTAATATGTGGTGAAAGTCGAGATCGATCAGTCGCTGACGTCACACATAAAAACACAGTAGAAAGTAATGCTTTGCAACAATGAAATGTATATTCTGGACCTGAATACATATTGTAGCGCCTCATACAACAGAAAGTAATTGAAGGTTGAACACGGGCTACTGTCAGCGGTAGCCCACATCAAATCCATAAACACCGTCAGTCTGACACTAATAATATGCTCTACAACCACAGCATCAATGTCAACCAATAGAACACAACAGAACTGAACATAAACACATGAGCTTATCAATACTGTGCGCTGCAGACATGTACAGTCTATATAAATAGGCACCATCAATTTAATAGTACTTCAGAGCATGTTGTAAGATAATAGATAAACAAATTGTTGTCTTGCAGCTTTCTTGTCTCTGTTACCGCAGGTGAAGTTGTTAATTGACTGCTGTGGAGAGCATTTGGATCGTTCCTCTGCTAGCGTGCGCGGCTGCCTTTTCAGATGAGTGTGCATTGCAGTAGTACATTTGTTGAGTTTCAGGATCAGTTTACGTATTATGCATGTCACGGTAGAATGGGCTTGATCTTGAGTAGAAGCAATGACCCACTGGGCTCCTCACCTGTCTTCCCTCAGGCGTCCTTGATGTTATTGTCACGTGACCGGCGACTAGTCGGCACAGCAGTAAAGTCGACTAGTCAACTAGTCGGTACATGAAACGGTGTATTGTGCTTTGGTTTGTGCGATCTGTCACGAGACACAAATGATCGCGTTGCCCCCGTTCATCGCAGCAGACCCCAAATTTGAGTTCAGATGCTTCTGTTGAAGGAAAAATTCAGTTTTATTTCAGGTAGTTTGTCTCCATCTCTGATTGGCTTATTACTTGCCAGCCTTTAGAGGCCAAACATATCTCAATTTGCCTCTCTCTGATGCACAACACAGGAAAGACTTTGTGGGAGGCCAATGTTTTTGATGTAACAGGTTCTAAAAACCCTGGATTTTACTTTCATGTCGCTTGAAAGCACAGCCGTTACAATCTACAAAGAAGCTTCCTAAGAAGGAGCCCGAGTGAAAGATGAATACACGAAGCAGTTTTAATAGTTTAAAAAAAAACTAAAAACAAAGAACAGTCAGCAGAAGGTATATGAAGAGAGCTTTTCCTTTGTTTATTGTCGGAGCTCAGGGGGAAAAGTCCTGCTGAAAAGGCAACAGAGCAAGTTATTTCAAACATAAACACATTCTCACATCCCCTAAAAGGAAACCAGAATAAAGTCGTAAAAGGTTGTTGAAGTTATGGCCCGCCACGGTCGCTGCAAGGCTCTCAGTCCTCACTCCACATGCTGTAACTGGTCTGTTTGTTTATTTCTACAGGCCGACTAGATATATGTTTTCTTTGGCCGAGGGCAATTTGAAAGGTATATAGAAGCGAGCAGCGAGAGATAGAATTGGACAGAAGAGAGAAAGCACGATTGAGTGATGAGTTTGTCATATTATAGGCCTACCGCTCAAGCCATCACAATAAGCTTGGGGGAGTTTTATTTATGGCGTTGTGATGAATGCCTTCATTCGCTCCGTGTAACCCACTGGACCCAGGGAAACATGAAAATACATGAAGCCTGTCAGGAATTTGCGTTTTTTTTTTTTTTTGCTAAAAAGACACGCTCTGACTGCTGCTGCTATCTCTGTGTGAGTGTGTGTGTGTGTTTAAACATTTTCTCCTGCTCAAGCAGTGCCTCCGTAAGTTGTTCTGCAAATGTAAAAATCTTGTTAGAAGCCACTTGAAGATGAAATGACACATGTCTAGCTCACCATGATGAGAAAACACATTTGGGGATTGAATCCGAGCGTTCAAAGGTGGCCAGATTCTGACACATCTTCAGCGTGCGTCACTTTTTTTTTGTGACACATCGGTGTAATTGGTCGGTGGCAGCATGCAGCTGGTACAAGCTGATCAAAGGCTGCAAGTTTAAAGACAAAAGATGAAACTGCATTCTGTAATCCACCAGACTGGATTTGTAGCATTGATTTAAGAGACGACTTTCATAGAGGGTGTTTCAGGGGTTTGCGTAAACATTATGCTGCGGGATGACTCTTACTTTATCTATCGTCGACCAGATTTTAGCAGAACGCAGGAGATTAATGATGATAAACATTAAGCCAGAACAGGTGCCAGCTGATCTCAAGCCAAGTAATGGGTAATTTGTTTCACTTCCTGAAGAACTTAGAACAAGAAGTACACCTAGATAAAGTGTGTGTGTGTGTGTGTTGCAGGTCTGCAGAGTCTCTTTAGGACGGATGCCAAGTGTCCGCTGGTGTCTGTAGCTCAGAGACTTGATGAGTTTGGTCACTGATTGTAAAGGAGTTGCAACGAAATCCCTAAATTCTTTATTTAAGAATTTGTCAATTTCGGCCAGCAACAACTGGAGTTGTACTTAAAGTTTTCTACATTAGCTATAGGCTGTACACCGATCAGCCATAACATTATGGCCACCTTCATAATATTGTCTATGTCTCCCTTGATCTTCCAAAACAGTTCTGACTTCTGGCAACAGAATGTTGTTAGTGGAGGTCTTTGGGTCGTATGGGTTGAGGTGAGGGGCCTCTGTGGATCATCCCACAGATACTTGATCAGTTTGGGATCTAGAGAATTTGGAGGCCAGGTCAACACCTTGTGCTGTTTTTTTATGTTTTTTTCAGGTGGTCCTAAACCATTTTTGTGTTTGTGTCTGGCTGCATCCTGCTGGGGATGGCTGCTTCCATCAAGGAGTGTCATTGCTATGGGGTGGGGGTGCCTGGTCTAGCCTAGGTGGGTGATACATGTCTAAGTAACATTCACACGAATGCCAGGTCCAAACGTTTCCCAGCAGAACATTGCTTGTCACAATGTTCTTAACTCCTGTCATAATGTTGTGGCTGTTTGGTGTATATCAGTTTAATATTGAGTAAATTATCAGAAAGAAAGGAGAGATCATTTAGAAGTAAAGAGCAACATTTATCGAAGCAACAAGAGCTTGTGAGAATAGAGTCTCAGATGAAGGTAGCAGGTAGGGACAGGACCCCCAGAGTATAGATGCTGCTGCTGGTTGTGGACAAGACAGGCTGATGGAGGATTTGGTTGATCACTACTGGACAACCAGGATGAGTTGGAGGAGGGCAGCTGCACAACAGATGGTCTGAAAGGAGAGAGAACAGAGATTTGGGACTGATTGTCTCAGAGAACGCAATCATTGGACGCGAGTAGAGACGATGTAATTGAGAATGAAGTGTTTTTGACAGTGTGGAAAAACTGAAAAGATGAAGAGAGTGGCGCAGCAGAAACTGTCCAAACTGACCGTAGGGGAATAGAAATGGAACCTTTGAACACATGTTCTTTTGTGGAGCTGTGCCTAAGCTTCGTTTAAACAAAAAAAAAACAAAAAACTAAAAGGGTGTTTTTTCCTTATCTGAATTTATGATAATGGTGTATAATGTACGGATGATAAAAGCCTGAGTCATACAAATGTGATTTAACTGAGCTGCAAAGAACGGTTTGCCATATTTGGTGCAAACTCAGTGCTACTTTACTTAAATTGGGAAAAAAGTAAAACAAGAAAGCAGAAATGAACTCCATCCAAATCTCCGCGTGTTGTTTCTTATGCAAACAGAGACTGACGTTTAGTCTCCGTCAGCTGATGTCTTTGTGCGCCAGACAGTGTTTGTGTGAAATGGTGTCAGGGCAACACAGCTGTTTGCTGGATGGTTTGATGCTGTCATCTTTCAGCTCCTCTGACATCTGCACAGCTGCCCCTAGCAAAGCGCCATACATGTGCACGCACACACACACACACAATCAGTTTGTCACAGGCTCCTTGGGGTGGCCTGCAGTGATGATGAAAACAGAAGTGTAACACTGACTGGTGTTGGGACAAAGAGTCTCAGACTGACATCCAAAAAGATCCCAGTGAAGATAGCGAGTGTCTCCATGACCCATCCGCCTCAAGAGTCGTTTCCACCGAGTGTAAAACGTTCATTTTCCACCAGCGGCAGGTAAATCTCCACTTTATCTGCAGTCCTGAGCCACATGCTCTCAAATCACAGAAAGAAGATAAGAAGACATTTGAAGCTCACATTATAAGACGGAAAGAAAAAAACCAAAGCACTCTTCTTTCTTAGTCGAAGGTTCAAATGTATGTTTTAGTGGTTTATTCAGGTACAAAGTACATTTCTGCTGCTGAATTATTTGAAGCTTTGCGCTCAGAGAAGATGCACGCAGAAACAATGTAGAGCATCATCACTTTTAGTTTGAACAAACCATTAGTATAGTAGAAGGTTTTAAAACCATACATTTATTTTCTCTGACATTATTATGCCACAAAAGAGCCTTTTACTTTGGTTCACATTTTATGACTTTACCGTAAAATCACGTCACTGCTATTAGTTTGCTTAAAAAATCACGGTAGGACTGAAGACTTTGCTTTGGCGTATTTGTTTCATAAGATGAAACACATGCTACCTTCTTATTTATAGTCTCAAGGAAAAATTGTTGTCGAGAGCTGAATTCACAAGTTGTGCACTTTCTTGACTCTTTCAAAAATGGTTGAGGTAGATGGTGAGTTAATATATTGTCCAAATACTGAGGAGTCCAAAGGTCTCATCCTTTCATTACACCTTTGCATTTCCTACATTGAGTTACCTGTTGTTACCTGTTGTTTACCTGTTGTTAGTTTGACTGGCAGAGGTGTTTTAAAGCCCTGTCCACATTTTAAAGCGATTCGCACGTCATCCATCGCTTTGTAGCTGACAGCTGGTTGCTAGTGGTCGTTTCTGGCTCTGGTTTCCTAGGTAACCCTCTTGTATTAATTTCCTACCCCGAATTTTTTCTGAGTGAAACAGGCAGAAGACAAAAATGTTGCTATTGTATGGACGGAGCTAAGAAAATGCTGTTAATCTGGATTCACCTGATACTTCTAGTCAATTGTGTCATGTACCGATCAGCCGCAACATTAAAACCACTGACAGGAGAAGTAAATAACATATATTATTTTTATATATTAGGTCATAATGTTATGGCTGATCGGTGAATTTCAGTCAACTGTATCACTGGTTGACATTGAGTTGAGATTAGTTCAAATTTGTACCTGTCCACTTTTTCTCCTATAACAAATCACTCGATTTCACTAAGGTTCACTGTTCTGTTGTCGACCCATTGCTGCTTGATGCATCCTGCATGTATACGCTCCTTGACAACTTACGGCTGATGTTGCCACTCGAATGCCAAGCATTTTGTGTACACATCTTCTCATATTGTAACCACGGATTCCATCTGAAGGCAGCTACTGTTCTTCTTCTAGACAATGACTTTGTTTCAGTTCAACTCTATAGTTGTCTTTGTTATTTCCATATGAAAGTATAATATAGAACAGCTGCACTAAATGGCACTTTCATCGTCAGCCTATAGAAAAGAGCCACAGGCAAAATGTTTCTTGTGTATCTGAAGCACTTCCGTGCTTTATCATCTCATAAATATGAAGTACATATCTGTACAAGTGTGGATCCTTCAGCAAAGTGTTTTAGTTCTTTCACGGCTGTTCCCACCACCGGTGATGAGCAGCAGCGGGGGGCGTATTAAGCAGGATTGCTTTCATTTGTCTTTTTGCTCAGTTTGAAGAATCTAAGCTAAATTCCACTGGCTTTCCACTTGCTTGTGCCTTCATAATAAAACAATAATGTATCCTGCTCCTTTTTTCAACCTACATTCTGCTGAAATCTCCCTCTCCTGCTATTTAAACTCATGGCCCCCTGGCTCCGCACACAAAAATAAAACCACAAAACAATCAGTCAGTAAATAAAGTAATAAGTCTAACAGAGATTAGACTTTAGATCAAATAAATTCAAGGATGCCTTGATTTGAGTGTTCTGGAGGGTACCATTAAACTCCTGAAGAGCTTATTCCAAGTCCAAAATCTGAGTCAGTTTGTTTTATTATCTTCTTCACTTTGCTCTCTAATTACACCGTATCCCATTAACCTACATAGAAAACACACTACAGGTGACGGTGGTATTTTAATTCCTCTCAACCTCCATGCATTCATAAATACACAAGTATGTGCACCAAGGAGAAATACCTATTTTTTTTTTTTTTATCAGGACTGAATGTGCCTGCCAGCTGCTAAGTGAATGCCAGTTCGATTGCCACATTGTTTATTGATGTGAGCGGTTGACAAATTTGCAGTGTGTTAATTCAGATTTGATGTCATGAATTTAAATAATGAGGGGAATTGACAGACTGAGCCTGAAAGGAAAATCATGGCGTTGACTTTGGCCATAGCTTTATGCCGTAATAAATTGCCTCTGAACTGCACCTGTATGCAAGTAGGACGTCTATTTATCGTAAGGCTGCTACCTTGTAATGTTGTTGTTCCACTCTGCACTGAAAGAAACAAGCCTCTCTTGCACGTTTTCTTTTAATTGTAATTGACTGAAAGTCTGTAATTACATTTAATTACATTACATAACAAAAATCTCTAAAAATGATTACTATTATTATCATAATTATGCTGTTGCACTAAAATGCTCGCAGCACAATATGACGACTGAATTTGAAGGATGAGGGATTACTTTGACGACACATGGGAAGACTCAAGCCACTTTCATGTCTGCTCATGAAATATGAAGCTTCAGCCTACAATCAGCTTAGCTTCGCATGAAGACCCAAAACTAATGAGATACAGCATGTTGTTTTGTGATTTTTAGAGATGCTAAGGGAGATCTTTTTACCTTTGGTCAATACCAGTTAAGCCATCTGCCTCCATGGCTCCAGTTACGTGAGCGTCATTTGTCTTCATATTTGATTTTAACCAAATTCAGTCCAAAGAGATGGACGCCAGAGGATCTGTGGATTTTTATTTTACTTCATTTTTTGTTCATTTCCAGTATCTTGCACATGCGGCTGATTACAGCGTTTTATCTCTCTGGCACAAAAGAAGCAGTCGCAGGGGATGAGACTGCAGCAGAGTATGCGGCGAAGATTAGTTTGGACCCCGTCCTCCCACTCATCCTTAAATATGCCTGCAAACATATGTGCATGTTAGTACTTCTATGCTATGATTTCCCACATTGGCCATAGTGCTTTCTCTAGCTCCTATTGCCTTAACCTTAAAACGAAGTCTATTTAATACTCACATAGACTGAAGACAAGATTCTCCAAAAACCAGCCCCACTCTTTAAAACTAAAGCTGGTCCTCACAAAGCTAAGACAAGAGGCTTCCGACACCCTAACACATATCTCATTTCACTTTCTTTTTTATTTGTCTGAGCTGTCGGCGGAAGAATGACAGCATGTCCGTTAAGCCATCCATCCCTGCTTTTTACTTCTTTAAGCTTCCAGCTGAATGACAGGTATAGGTGTGAGGAAGCGGAACTTAAAGGTGGATTTGTCAGGATTTTAGATATTTTAGAGTGTTGGTTCTCTCTTTTTATTTAGAGTTTGCCACCAAAGCTTCTTTAATGCGTCTTTGTTGTACATTTATAACAGCTAGGCTGGTAGACCTTTGACCAAAGAGTAGTTGATGACTTTTTTTGGGCAGGCGTTCATATCTAATACATGATTTCTAAGGCATGTGTAGGGTTTTAAGTACTTAAAGTTATGCTGCCTTCACTTTCTTGTGGCACAGTTCAACATCCAGTCCTCTGAGGGAGCAAGGATTTTATTTTATGCAACATTTTCAGTTGGGAATACACCCAGTTTTTGTGCAGTACGTATAAAGAGCTCTTGTTAGCAATAAAAATCTTCTACAGTGGATTTGAACCACTCGGAACTGAATCGCAGATGTTTTTTCTTTCCAAACACTCCCAGCAGGTGGCTGTTTCGCTGATTACTTCTTTCTCTCTGGGTGAAGGTGTTGATCAGTGAAATCAGGTGTAGCTGTATTTGAATCAAATGAGACCGTTGTTGCACAGCAGCACTTAGATGTAATCTGTTGCACTGAATAGCACTGACACAAAATATACATTGAGATTGTTTGTGTGAGAATATAAAAGATGAGATGAAACTTTAATGAGCCTCCTGATGGGTGTGAAACATGGGATTACAAACAGAAATATTGAGACAGCAATACACCCGATACACAATACACAGTACAAAATAAACATTATACTCATGAATAATTTAGTGGACATGCAGGTTCATAAAATGAGCTGTTAAAGTGTCCCTGTGTAAAGAGCGAAGCCTTGAAGAAGCACACCATAAAAAAAATAAAAAATACAGAATAGCTTTCTGAACTGCAAGGCAAATAATATAGAAATAAATAGAAATGTCCAAATACATGTATAGTGACTCAAAACCACAGAGGAGATGACTTTAACACTCACTGCACTGCGCAAGGACAATAAAGACATTCTGATTCAGATGCTGATATACCATGTTCACAGTCTTAGTTTAACCACAACCCTGACACTAACAAAAGTGCAAAAGTGACATGAAAGATGTCCTAAGCTGATCAGAAGTATTTAGCTGTACTGCATTGTCTGGCTGCGTTCTTCGTTTTTCAGAAAAGAAATCACAAGGGAGACATTTCTATTTTACCTTTCTTAGTTTAGTTTCATCGTTTGATTGACAAGATTCACTTTTGTTTCCCTGTGACTGAATTCCAATCTGGCATCTGTCCACACAGAAGGAAAACAGACAATCAAATCTTACACAAAGCCATTATGTCAGTGTATTTACACAAGCAGGAGACACAATTGAACTGTCTGCTGCACACAATGGGCCAAGACTGAACAAGCTTCATTAGCTTTCCTTCCGAAGTTGTTGTACATGTTTTCTCATTCTGTTTCTTCTCTTGTTGAACGAGTGACCAAATTCACCAGACAAACAGAACGCTCCCACCGCCAGTCACTCTGAAAGCTGTGTGTCTAATTTGCTGCTCATGTGCAGCAGTTTTAAAACATACATTGATTTTTAGACCACAAAAAAGGGATGACTGAATGTAATTTTAGTTGGACTTGAACAGACCGGTCCACAACGATGAAGTAATAGTAAGTATTGCCATGGACTGGGTGAAATATTGGGAACATAACCAGTAAGCCATTATGTTTTATCCTGAGGAATCACTTGAATACTTTAACGTCTGCACTAAATTGCATTGCAGGCTATTCAGGACTAGTAGGTAGGATAAGTAAAAACTTTCTCTTGGTGCTGGTGCTGGAGGGAAAGGATTGTCTAAGTCTGTCTGTTTCATCTTCTGGGCATCACTGATATCTCTGCAAAAGCTCATGAAAATCTAAAACAGTTACAGACTTTTTACTCTGGACTGAAGTCCTCAGATCCACCGCTAACCTGGCTAAAACTACTGCATGTGTTAATTTTTGGCATAGCATGGAAGCAATAAATATGTGTCCATCTTCAGCAGCCTACTTACCTGACTCATCCTGTTTGTGCCATTTTACAGGATAATCCCTCTAAGCCATCTCATTTTCATGGTGCGTCATCGGAAGTTGAATGGGCCTAAAATAAAGCCACAAAGTGGAATTCTGGTAATTGCACCGCTGCGCCAAATGAAATGGAGATGATGAAATTGAACATTTCTGTTCGGGGTAGGGGTCAATCAAGGTAGTTTCCTTGCCGTTGAACAATCACAGCATCTGCCCTCCACTCTTCTGCTGTGACACTAACTCACTGCGAGCTGACAGGTTGAGGGATGTTTCTAAATCTCTTTTTTTCCTCCCTTGGGGCAGTGGGCTGCAGGCAAATCTCACACTTCTTCTTCTCTCTTGTTGTCCAAATCACATTTATTTATTTTTTTATGCTGTTGCTGAGACGTGGTAGACTTATTTGGCTTTCACTCTTATTCTTTTTTTCTTATCGCCCATTTCATGTGCTCCGCCTGATTTCTGTGCAATGCTAGTTTGAGTGTTTTTTTATTTTATTTTATGCAGTTCAGACACATTTTGCTTCTCAGAGGAGCTTCTGTTTTGGCTGTGTGCATTGCTGCTGAGCTCACCCTGCAGGAGATGATTCAGTAACCTGCGCTTTTAGGATTTCACGCAAAGCCTGCTTTGCATTCTCCCCCTGTCCAAACACAGGCTTTCTTACATCTGGCGAAGCTTTGTTCGGATCAACTGTGTGCCTCTTTCTCGCTCCTCACCATTTCCTCCCTTTTTTGTGTATTTTTGTGTGTGTGTGTGATGTCCCTGCATCATTATATTCAGCTCACTACCGTGTGATTGGGTGGGAGGGAGTCCAAACAGAGAGGGAGTCCGAACAGACAGCGAAAGACAAACTGTGACCGGCAGACCGGCCGCTGTGTGATCCAAATGGACAGGCCCGTGTAGAGCGGCGTCACAGTCTCTCAGTGCTGCCAGGCAGGTAGTGTGTGAGAGTGGAGAGAGCTCTGTCAGGTGGAGGGGTTTCATCCTGCATGACTCATCCCTGCTCCGAATGTCCTGGATGACAAGCTGTGACGAGCAGACAACTGTTTTGGTCGTGTGGAACCACACCACACTCTTGGCTTGTCTTCTTTGGCTGACTCAACATAATCTCCAAAACAACTAAGCTTGCCATTTCCTTTGAAAATGTGGTGGTGATTTATGTTTTTTTATTAGAACAACCCTAATAATAATGATTAGAATAATATATCCATAAAAACAACTCCTGACAGGGCAGGACGCAAGTTCTAGTTGTAAACAAACTCACAGTTTTGATTTTGATTTTCTACATTTTCTTTATTTGTTGAAAATTAAAGTTAGTTTGGAAGCTGGGCTGTTATTTGTGTTGAATCTGACTCTTCTAAGTGCAACTAAAAATGAAAGTGCAACAAAGGCAACTGGGCTAGGACCGGACGTTTCACCAACCACCCAACTGACTTCTTCAGTTTTAAAAGATATAAAGTCTCACGCCTTGAGTCTGCAGAGTCCCTCGTATTGTCACTGAATTAGAGAACAATTAATGATGAAAAAAAGATACCATGCAGATTATTTAATCGTTAACAAATCCTGGTTATGTGAGTTCCATGTGGGCACCACCCACAGATGTATAAAAACACATAAAAACCTAAACTCCGCACCACTTATTTAGATGTAGATCTACATCTAAATGCTAAGAGAGAACTATAGATCTACATCTAAAAGAAAACTTAAACAAGTTATGTTGTCGTTGTTTTAAATGATTATTGGCCTTGTTTGTATATATAGCGCCTTTCTAGCTATTGGTACTCAAAGCGGTTTACAGTCACAGACACATTTGCCCATTCGCACTGGGTGCAACTAGGGGTTCAGCTCCACCCACCTTTGCTCATTGGCTCAATGAGATGTTAACGGTTATTCAAATGGAAAGACTGCGCCTGCACAAACCTAATGAACGGAACAGATTTGAGAGAATCTGGGGACCCTTCCTGGCCCAGTGTCAAGTGTGATGCCTTTTCATATGGTACTTGCTTTACTCTAACTACCGCATTACTATTACTATTACCACTGCAAGTCTATTTATGTAAATTTACAACTGTCTGGTAGCCCCCTGTTG
>JASGAT010395891.1:16080-38639 GCA_030220025.1 Chelon auratus
CCCCCACACACACACAGCTCATCAACGGGCCACTCACTAAAACCAGTAATAACATGTGAAGTGCCCCGCTGCAGTCGTCTATTTTAACATCGCCCTACAATAATGTTACAACATCACTCTGTCAAATTAAATGAAATTCCTTTTTTGTTTTTTTTAATTAAAAAAACACAAAGAGCAGTTTGGCAACGTGAATGCTCAGCTTTATGTGCAGAAGGTTAATGAAACTATAACATACCACATGGTGGTCAAGGTTTATTTAAAAAAAAAAAAGCACTAATTCAATCATGTCCACACAAAATTACGCAATAAATAATCATTAATAAATGAATGAATGTGGCAGACTAATTTATTCTTCTCTGCGACCTCCCTCCATTATTGCCCTCTACTTTTAACCAATTACACATCTATTACATATTCTGCCATTACTATAAACATGGAAAAAAACATGGAAACTGTAGTTTACATTAACAGAGTGCCTGGCTCCAGCATCAACTGTCATTAATGAAGTAAGCTGAAATAAGACCTTAATAATCAGCTCCTGTTTGCACTTTTGAAATTAAAGCATGACATTGTTAATCCAGCTGAAGTTCCTTCCTGTAGCTCTATAGAATTTCAGTCAAAAGAAACCTTAAATTTTTTAAAAAGGGCTTTTGTGTAGCCAGTGAGAGAGGACCCAAGTGCAAGACAATAAGGGGAGGCAGAGGCAGGCAGTAACATGACTTTAATAAAAATGTACAAGCTAGGGAACAAACTGTGCTTCAGGAAAGGCAGAGTGTCCAAATACACAACTCCAAAAAACAGGTAAGGACCAAAACCAAGACGAGAACTCTGGGAAAAAAAAAAAAAAAAAAAAGGAAGCACGAGTGTAGGACAAACAGAGGTAACATCACAAGCCTTGGAGACAACAGGGAAAACCAAACAGGATAACAGAAAACATTCAAAATGTAAACCGTGACAGGCGTACCATATGCAATGACAGCATGACGGGAAGAAAATACAACACACACACTCACCATGACTGAAATAAGACAGTAATGCCAATTTGTAGGAACTACTCCAGCACAGCAAGGTGTTAAACTCAGCACAGTTACATTGTTAAATGTATTATATTAAAGCAGTTGAAATGTACATTATACTAAAGTGGCATGTGCCTGTTTTTTTGTCGACTATCCCTCTCCAGCTGTTATTGGAGAACCGCTTTCTCGTTTTTAATTCTGGAAATACGATACATTTATAACCACATTTCAAATTCCTCAGTAGGAATTAACGAGAATGGGGCTCAGTGGTCCACATAAGTACACGAATGCATTAATGCAAATAGCAATGCCTCACTCACACAGCACAAACAGATTCAGACCCCAGCAGACATACTCAGTGCGCACCTCACACGCGGGTGAAGGTGATCAATCACAGTCCTCAAGGAGGCATTATTGGATAGAGACCACAGTAAACAAACATGGTGTCTAAGCAGGAATATCTGCTGCTGTGGATGCTGCACGGAAGGAAAACACAAAGAAATACCACAGATGACCTCTGAATCAACCACAAGAACAATTTGAAGGCTGACAAATATCAAAACAACAACCTTTGTTGAACTGATGAATTTGGACAGAATTGAACCCAAAATGAAAGGGGCAGGTTTCTGTTGTTTCCACACTAGCTGTAATGGTCAGACTGCAGATTGAGCTGCTGTCGTGTTAAGATTAATGTGTGAAGGTTTTTTAAGGTGACACAAACCCAAAAGCATCAGTCTTGAATGAATTTGCTCTAGGTGTCTGTGTTTGCATCCCTCCCTCAGGTTTGATGCCTTATATACTGTTGACAGTGGTAAAATGTAAAGTCCTCCTGGTCTTATTCTTTACTGCAATACATCCATGCCATTGTATGTTGGAGGTCATAGACACATCATCATTAATGACCTGTTTTCTGGCTCCATGGCTGCGTCACAAACAAGCTATGAACAGCTTGTCAATGACATACGATCATTCTTTAAGCTGTCACGAGTATTGGTTAACAAACATTTGCCTGTTTACACAGTCCACAGGGACATATTTGGCTCTTTAGCTGCTCACACTATAAGGTGACTAGAGAGAGGTGTTGATTGGATAGGACAGGATGATTATGTCGTTGATAGCCTCCAGCTGTCGTTGACATCAGTTACTGTAAATCTATGGTCCTGGCTCATGCACTGGAAGTCTAATCACAAAACTGAGAGCCTTCGTTGAGTGAGTTTCTGGTGTTGGAGCTTGTGTAGCTGGTTTCGAATTAAACAAGTAGGCCAGCTACTGTTAACCAAGGATATATTTAAACGCATTATGTGATGTACTGTACGGTGAGTCTGCACAGACCTTAAGCTGTGAGATTTTGAAGTGAGACATCATTACGACTACGAACAATGTCTGTCTGGAACCTGCACGTCTCCCCGCCATCTCCAGACTGACACCCACTGAGACTATGCTTCTTTAGATTTAACAATGTCTGAAAACATCCGGCTTCTTTGTGAAAAATAAAGGATGACACAGATTATATGTTTCTTCTACAATGAAATCAATATGAAACTGTGTCCCCTGCAACATTTTCTTCCCATTTCAATCGCACCACAGGACAGGAATGACAAAGCATTTGTCTAAACACTAGTAATATTGCATACTTTTTTTTTTTTTTTTTTCCAGACAACATGTTGCACTTAAAACCTTCAGAGCACTTTCAAGCTCAGACACGGCCCTTCAGAGTCTTCAGAGAGTATTTGGTTTTTATTTGTAATTACATTTTACCTCTCTTTCCCTCTCTCTGCCTCTCATCCTTAAATTACAACCAAGTCAGACCCAAAATAGAAACACTCCCTCAATGTGGTGCTGCATACAAATGTGCATAGGCCTGCTGGGATTCTTCACTGTTTGGCTATTTACCTCCTGCAGGTGTGGGGGCACAGGAATATTAAAGACATAAATTTAGCTTTGCAGACCGGGCCTTAGCAACAAAAAGATCTCAAAGCCACAGGGTTACGTACAGATGTGTCAGTTTAAGTGAGCAGGTTGGCCGGCAAGTAATATTGTATCACAGAAAGATGTATTTCTTGTTGCATTTGCTGCTTTATTAGACATAGATTGTCTTGGCCTCGAGCAGAATTGTAGCACACACTAGGGTCCATTGTTTCCATGTTGGAGTGCCTCCTACCACATGTATGTTTCACAGTAGATGGAAATATTATTATTTAATTCCTGCTGTACAGTAATACTGTACTGTATATCATAATTTTTTTTGCATCAATTGATTTCTTGGCCATCAGTGCAAAAGGCTGTAAACACATCCCTGACCTGTTATCACGTTATGAACTTGATAAGATAGCTGCAGATGCAGATACACAGAGCAACATTAGCATTGTTTTAGAATTGTTTTTTTTTTTTCCTGGACCCCAATGAATGTTATTGATTTTCTTTTTAGCTCTGCTTTCGGTTTCCACCTCCTCCCGAGGGAAATAAGGGAAATATCTGGCTCTTTACTCGCTATTATATTTGCAGCATTTATCTGGTGTTGGGCGGGCAATTTGCGCCGGGTTTTTAAATGTGGTGGTAAACGATGCCGAGGGGGAGTCGTGAGAGAGAGAGCACGGGCGCACAAACCGAAAACCATGAGTCAGGAGACGCTGTAAAATTCCACAGGACTGAGGGAAGCTTCAGAGTATGGTGCTAGCTACGTTATGTGGTCCATTGTTAAGGGAAATGTTTAGATGCATTTGAGCATTAGCTCACACTGAAGAGAATCTAGCCCACACAAATGTGTCCAAATTGTCTGCACAGTTTGTGTTGAAGATTTGCTGTGGTGTAATTATCAGTTTTAATAGCTGGTAAATTAGTCATTATAAGCCACAGCAGCTCCAGCTACCCATTTGACTAATAAACTTGTTGCTTGTGGTTTATTGTCAGTGGTTTATAATAAAAGTAAGGAGAGGACTGGATTGGATTTTGCGGTATACGTGTTCTCCGTGAAAAGCTGTCTGGGATTAAAATCTCTCATTATCAGGATGATGCAGCTGGACCTCTGTCAGTCTGAGCTGGTGTAACGGTTGAGCTGTGACACCCACTACTCTTTGATCTCCACCTATTTCTAGTTCCTCAAAAGCACATCTCGGTTTATAACCTCTCTCCCTCCGCTCTCAATTACGGTTTCGCTCCCTCTTATGTTTCTCGCTCTCTCTGACCATTCATCGCCCCAACCTCATCATGTCCTGTTATTCCCCTTCTTCTGTTTTCCTACATTCATTACTTCATGAGCCATGGGCAGCTATAAACGCTTCCCTTCCCAAATGGAGGGGACTTACAGTGATGGAAACCACAGCAACAGAGAGGAATGCCTGGAGCACAACTGCCCCTTATTTTCCACTGTACTCTTCTTCTTCTTCTTCTTCATCTCTGCATGGTGTCATCAGCCACTGCTCCTACATCTTTCAGGCTCCCCATCTGTTCACTATGCAAACACTGTTATCTGTATATTTATGCAGTGTTCTTTTCATCGTGGCCTTTCTCCACTTCATTCACTCGTTGGTGCTGTATATTATTGTCAGACCTGAAATAGCCACATTATATAACTGATCTTTTTCAAAAAATCGACTCCTTTATAAACAAAAAAACGGTGACTCTGACTTGGCTGCTTCATTGGTGCGTGCTGCCAAGCTGGAAGAGCATGAGCCGAGATGGCTACGTCAGTGGAAGCACGGAGTTTGGTGGAGATGACTAAGTGATAAGCGTTGCCAAACAACCCAATGCAGACCATTTCTCTTCTTTCACCATAGTGTGTGATGAAAATATAATTCTGCACAAAGTGACCCAGAGAGAAATATATTGAATGGGGGAATGATTTTTTCATTTTCTGTGGAGCACCGTGGCTCTCTTTTCTGCATGCGCCCCATAGCTCTATTCAGGGACACATGCAGAGAGAGATAGAAAACATAAATTTAAGGTCTCAGACTCATTTGTATTCTGCCCATGCATCCCTCCAGTCATTTTTAACACATGATGCTTGCATGTGCATAATCTCTCTTTCTCTCTTACTTTAATTTGCATTAAATTATTTTTTTCCCCCTAGAAACTGCATAGAAAGGTTAAAAAAGCAAAGACAAAGGCAGTTTCTTTGCTGAATTGTAATGAAAGGTGGCAAACAAAGGAGCACAAAAGATGGAGGGTGAGATAATGATAAAAAGTGACTGAGTGACCTGAGCTGATAGACAGCGAAGCTAATGAGCTACTGCCTCATCATTGTGCCTTTGTCGATAGAGGCTCTTTTTTTTGTCTGTCCCTGCTTTTCTGTGTCTGTTTGTCCTCATATGCCTGTGATTGTTTATCTGTAGGTGCGCGCTTGCACGTGCATGCATGCAAGTGTGCATTCGTCTGCACGAGCACGCTTGTCTGACAGGATATGAAGCAAGAAATGCCGTGTGATCGCACACTGAGAGCAGATAATCACACCCAAATAACACTGTTGCCGCCTGGAGCTCCACAGGGACGGGGGATGGGGGGGCAAAAGGGTGTATGATGAAAAGGGATAAATGTGTGCAGTGCGCCACACCTCTCTTCTCCACATAGATTTCCTCTGCTGATGGTTTACACTCCGCTTGATCCTTAAAAAATGTTGATTGAGCACTGCCATTTGGTGTTCTACGTGCAACATGAATGGCATCTAGCTACCATGGTGACACCGTCAGTGTAGTGCCACTTAACTCGCTGGGTTATTACACCTTTTAACCACGTTCTACATTACTCTGTGTGGCCATTGGTATTTGGTCCTGATTTTTTTCAGTTCCTTAATCAACACAATAAGGACATAGTGGCTCGCGGTTTGAATAGGTTATAAAGGGTGTAAACCATCTGTGTGTGTCCTGTGTGAAACCAGGAGTGAGTTTTAATTTCATCAGTCTTGTTAGGTCAGTTCAAACCAACCAAAACTGCTCCGTTTAGGTTCAGGACAAGTTCGTAGTTTTGGCTAAAAGAGACCTTTTCACAATGCGTCAGCTAAACTTTTACAAAACCCGAAAGCACTGAAAGTAAACCATAACATTCATATCAGTGCTTTTCATTAAAGGGGAAAATTAGATCGTCCGCTGCTGTATCACGATATAAGAGTTCAGTCGATATCGATAATTATTGATTCGTTTTTTTAACCTATTCTACCCAGACTTTTCAACTGTGCAGAACTGCATCCGTTATTTCTTTATATCGCTTTGATGTTTTGTTGTATGGCACTGCTGCTGTGTACCTCTAGATCAGAGGTTGCACTAGACTTTTTCGTTGTCGTCGTTGTCACTTTGACTGACAGGGCCATAAAAATCCCGTCATAACCCATTTTTGCCCGTCACTTTAATTTTTTTAAAATGATAACAAAAAATGAATTAGTCATTAATGACATATTGAATAGCATTTCATTTTCATTCATTTTTAATTAATATTCAATAGCAGTGGAAAAAAACATTCGGCTCATATAACCAGCCCTCAAAGACGACTCAAGAATCATGAATCTAGAGTCTATTTAACCGGCTCAGTTGAGTCCTACCACGTTAAACGGCACCATTGAAACATCTTACACCTCACTCGGCAGAGAAACAAAACGTACTACCCGACTTGACCACTATCAAACTAAGGCACTCAGACAATCACTCACTTACGCACAATACGCAGAGAAACGAAACTTAACCGACTCATAACCGCTGCTCGTGGATCCCTGCTTAACCGAGTCAGCAGACACTCACTCGGCCGGGCAGATAAACGAAACTTAACCGACTCACACTACTAATCAAGAGAGACAAGAGCCAGTTAATATGCTCACTCGCCACCAAGTTTGCAGACAACATCGGCCTGACTCTTGTCTGACTTTAAACATCCAAAATATTGCCAAACTCCTCCAATTTCCTCTCGTGCTGTCGCACTCATATTCTCCTTTCACTCCACGCCGTTCTTTTTTGTTGTTGTTGTTGTTGATGCCACCAACCTGGCTTAGAACGTATTTTCTGTTGATATTGATCACGTGTCTATCGCTGTTAGGGAGGAATCTGTGGTGATGCCAATGAAGAAGAAGTACCAGAGTCCTGTATGTCTTATGCTGAAGGAGTTTATTTAGGCTCGTACGAGGAGAACAGAAGATTCGTCATCACAACATAAGTGCATGAGTCCACCTCAGTTCTAAGGGACAAACAGTAAAGCTCAGATTCTTATACTAGAAAGGTGGGCCGAGGCAGCAAACGGGAGATGTGTTAACATCCAATTGGATATGGTGCATAAACATGAAGATAAGGATTCGCACCAGCTAGGAAATACAAAGTGTCCTCCAGTGACGGAGGGCATTATCATCTAACTCTACAGATATGTTTGTAATGCAAAGTATCCTCCAGAAAGTGAGACTGAAGACGCCAAAGAAGGACCATGGCCTTGGCATGTTCTTCAAAGAGAAAATAGGGCAGATAACTGATGCCAGCAGTAATCTAACATTAACTACACAAACTATCTATAGGGAAGTCAAATTATTCTCTAACAATCGCGATGTATATCGTTATTGTTTTATCGGCCAGCCCTAATTGTACGCTACATTTGTTGTATTGCATCAGGACTTTCTCTGATCCAGTATCCTGATCAAGCTTCATGTCACCTGCTATAGTCCCTGTTGTGAATGCTAAGTGAGCCTCTGCTACCTGATGTTTTCCTGCTGGGGATTTAAGTATTTGGTGCAGCACAACAGCCACAGCATATAGATAGGAGGCAGATGGGATTATAAGTTACAGTCAGTTTCTTTACTGCACAGCCTCCTTATGTGTGTGTGTGTGTGTGTGGTCAGCAGGTTTGTCATGCAGTGGAGCTGGTAGCCTCTCCCGGGGTCTTTTTGCAGTGGGGCAGTGTGACAGACCCCGATGCCAGCAGCAGTGAACAGATGGCTCAGTGCGTTTGCATGCCAGAGGTCAGAGGAGGCTGTTCACGCAGTCAGGAGACAGTACTCTCCTAAATGAGCACCCTCACCTGTTTGCTACCAAACAGCACACACTGTGGTGTTACACATGAATTCTCCACGTCTTACATAAATTACCCTGCCAGCATCTCACCCACGGTAACACATCATCTTATCGTGAAAACCTCCTTATCATCTTCTGCACAGGAGTCCGCAATTCCCAGTGTCCTCAGAGGGGTTTCTTATCATAGTAAAGCAACTAAATGAAGCTACAATAGGTCCATCCATCCAAGCACACACACACACACACACACACACACACATGTCTATATATGTGCTTGTATATGTATATGTGCACATTATGTATATTCCAAATACACATCCGTACATGTTGCCTATGTATAAAAACAGAGAATGAAACACAGAATGTCTCACTGAATTAACAGATTTAGTTTGGTTTAATCAGTTTTTTTTATCTGCAGACTACAAACTGAGCCAATAATGGAAAGACTTTACATAAATACTGAGAGGACATGAGCCAGATTAGCAGCTTTGTATACCATTAGGAGTACCTTAAATCGTTTTCTGAAAGCCATGCAGAGCCAGTGGGCGTCGGTGAGTAATTAGACCTGATGTGATCTCATTTCTTTTTGTCCTGGAGTGAACTGTCGGCTAGTTATAACAGTGTACAAACCCCGCGTGAAAAGACAGGTAGTATCTGTGATGGCATCCACCCTGTCAGCTCAAACGTTAGTAACATTAACCCATGATATAATTTAAAACTAATCTAATTATTATTAGGAAATTAGCTATGGAGACTGAAACTGTTATTTGTACTGGGCTGTTGTCATGTTTATTACTGCTCTTGGGCATTTTGATTTGGAGGTCTGTGGGGACTGAATCAGTTTTGGAGCCAACGTCAGCTGGTCATTAGAGGCGGTGCAGTTTTAAGCACTTCTGCATTAGCATTTGTTTTTTGTTTTTTTCTGGCCTGGAAGTTGACAATAGGTTAGAAATGAATGAAAAACTAATTTCACCATCTACCAGTTCACTGGATTTTCTTCCCCAGAAGAGAGGTTTTTATTGTATAATTTTATATGAAGCAAGCTTCAGTCACACCTTGACTATTCACCAGTGTCTCATCACTTTGGTGAGAAAACCTGAAGATGCTTTGTGTGAAATGATTTATTTTATTTATTTAATATCTGCAGAAATGCCCATATGCAGTACATATCACGGAAAAGAAAGAACATCTTCTGAGGGGTCTGGGATGCAATAACTAGACATCTCTGTTGGTGATTTGCCGTTCACTCATTTTTGTCAAAACCTACTTAGGATTGAGAATATTTATAAAAGCTAGACCCTGTGAGTTGCATTTCCCCAAAAATATAGAAAATCAGTTTGCAAGTTCAAATAAAACCAAACAACAAAAATGTGACACATCCTTGCCAATTAAAGTAAATGTGCTTCTGGTTTTCCAAAGTTGCTGTGTCAACAGAGTCTGTGGCGAAGATGCCGAGCGATTTTACCTCGGATCTCACCTCTGCTCAAACCAAGCCGATCATTTTATTCAAAGCACATTGAGCCTGTTAACTGTGATTTATATTTACGACACGCAGTTTATGTTGTGCTACCAAACCCGCGTGCTGCCATGTGTGCATAATCAGGCTTTGCTCTGGATCACACCTTTTATCTTGTTGCTGGAAACTGTCCTCACGACTCGGAATCAAACATTATTTACAAGGAGAAGACAATGCCGCTGTTTTGTGTGAACGTCTTCCCTGGAACACAGATAATTCACCGCAATACTGTAACTCTCTAATGAGGTGATTCACACTCCAGCAAGCAGGAAACTTTGAGGCCATTTCGCCATTATCATAGTCCCGGAGAAGATATCAATCTGAAAAGCCAATCTTCCCGATGGCGACCGCAGTCTTCTACTCTCATCCAGCCGCTCTTGTCTTTTTCCCATCTGCTCAAGCGAAGGTGATGGATGTATAAGTGAGATGGAAGTGGTCGAAACATGAGAGAAAGAAGATTCAGAGAGAGATACACAGAAAGCAAAAGCTCAAAGTAGCAATCCTTTTATGGGAAAGAGATATTTTAAATCATAGTCACACGGACAGAATGACACACATGAGGGATCCAAACAGGGATCAATACACCAATACTTCATCCTTCCACTTTCAGCTCTAGTAGAGTTCTCCGTAGAGCCTTTTCATCTTCAGCCGCCCTCTTTCCGGGGTCAATTTTCTCTCTCTCATGGAGAGCTGTGAAATATCACAGGCTCCAGTATGATAGCAGATGCACTGATGCGATGTGTTTGTCTGCTGTCAGTGTGCGCCTGACTCGGCTTTAAGCCACTGGAAATGGCCGTGGTGCAGTTGAAATGTGGCGTTGTCTACTTTCCACGGGGTGCTTTCCGGGTTAGGTCATTTTGTTGGTGCAGAATGATTGCAGCGAGAGAACTGCTAAATACCACTAAGCTTCATAAAGCACCTATTGACCGGCAGGACACGGGGAAACAGAAGAAAAGAAAACGGAAAAGCCAATGGATTTCGAAAAAGAAAAAATCTGTTGGTTTTGACCACAGGAACTCGGTTTATGTGACTGAGCTTCGCCAGTCGAAATATGATTGTGTCAGTTTGCTCCAATATCAGACAAATGTCTCACTTATCTCTGAATTCAGGAGCAACTCAGCATGTGTTCTGCTTTTACAAATGATGGAGTGGCTGATGCTCTGCTATTTCCTCCGACTGTCTTTCTCACAATCTGCTGAATGCAGCTGTTTGCTGACGATTGGCAGCCACTACATGTTCAAGCACAATGCCGTGTTTGAGAAACATGGCGTTTTTAAAGCAGAATGCTGCGTATTTGTCTTATCTTGTTTAGCCAGTGCAAAAATATAATGTTGCGTTATTTTACAGAATTTCATTAAAGATAAGATTGATTCATGAATCGATGAAATCAAAGACTTAAACCATACTGGATGTAGCTGAAACATTTTATTTCCTCCCAACCAAATGAATCATATTTCACTCAGTCAGCCTCAGAAATGAAAGCGCGTCAACTTGTGATGGAACATATTTCAGCTCTCGTCATTACTTTATTACTCTGGGTTTCATTAAAGAGTTCCAAGTCTCACACACTATTTCAGGGGTGTTTGTGTGGCAATAGCTATCTCTTAATTGCTCTCAGCAGGTGTTTCGGTTTACGTTGAAGCTTTTTAGAATTATTCTGTGGTTTAACGGTTGTTCTCAAACTTTTTTCCATTAAATCCTCCAAATTAAAAAAGTTCATCGTCAGTTATTGACACTTTAAATGCTGAACAAAGACAAAAACACACCGATTTGGACGCCAGGAACTCATTGCTTAACGTACCGTTAAACACGAATTGACCTTAACAAAATACTCCAGTCATTCTATTAGGATTTGGGGCTACACGACGCTTTGACAAGCTTTGACATCCCCTTGCTAACATGCTATGCTTACGTTTATGATGTACCATATTATTTAAGGCACAGGAGTGCTAACATTTGCTAATTACCTCTGAAGGCAGAAGTTGCACATAATGATGATAACAATACGTTTGTGGGGGTTTCTAGTGAGAAAGTGTTGGATAATCCAAGTCAGGGTGTAAGACAAGTGTCAACAGATAAGGAAAGTCATCAGAATTCATCCTCTGTGGCACAGGTGTCAAACATACAGCCCACGGGCCAAAAGCGGCCCGCCAGAGGGTCTAATCTGGCCCGCAGCATGAATTTTGCAAAGTGCGAAATTTAAATAGAAGACTGCAATTTTTCAATGAAAATAACTGCTATTCCTAATTTGTCCACTGTTTTAGAAAGAGAAGAGGACAGAACACAACACTGAGACACAGGACCAAACAGCAGACAGCAGTTTGTCCAAATAACACTTATTCTTCTAAAGAAATTTCATTTCATGTGAAGGATAGTTTACTAAATGTAAACATTCTCCTAATTTACTTTTTCTTCTTTGTACTAAAACAAATGGAAAAAGTCTGGATTTGACGTTACTTAGAGGTTATTATTGTGTTCTGTTACTGGTCCGGCCCGCTTGAGATCCAATTGGCCTGCATGTTGCCCCCAAACTAAAATGAGTTTGACACCCCTACTCTATGGGCTTTTAAATATCTGCAGCAACAGTCTGTTCAGTAGTTGTTGAGATATTTCGTCTGGACTAGCCAGCACCAACATGTCTGTGTTTGCATGCAAAACTACTTTCATTGCTGGAGAAGCTTTTCTGCTCTAACTCCCTGTTTCAGAAAAAAAAAAGACCTCCGTCCATTGATTTCCTCTTACTTTGTGACGAAAATAGTGCACAGTGCATAGTCCCTTGTGAGCACCGATCTGCTGCAGACAAGCAGGCAAGTCGGAGGCAGGCTGTGGGCTGGTATCGGAGTGGAAGGGAGCCGACGGTGCGTGAGTCTGCGAGAGCCTCCCATGACAGTCGGTCCCAGACGAGAAGACCAAATAAACAACGAGCGAGCGGCGCACACAGCCATGCCTAGAGCCGCGCTAGAGAAAATAGAAAGAGAGACGACAGGATAGAGCTCAGGAATAAGATGACACAGTGTGCAGAGGCTTCCGGAGAGGGTAATGAGTTTGGCCATATTCCCATGAAATGCTGCACCACACAGAGAGAAGAAGAGACACTTCTAACCCTCGCAGTTGGGATACAAAGTGACCCCACGTCCCTTCAGCTTTCGTCTTAAGAATTCTGTTGTTTTTTTTGTTTTGTTTTTTTGCATCGGTGAAGAAAAATGTAATTACATGTGATGGCTGCAGCAGAGAAACAACCAAGCCCCTGCTGTTTACTGCCAGTATTGACTTCTGAATCTCACGGTTATTCCATTTGAGCCTTAGGCGACATAGACCATCACGCAGTTTGGAGTAGATATGAAGAAAGATGAAGAGGCATTAGTAATACTGAGCATATTCACTGATCAATAACCATTTATGCTTCTGTTATCACCGTGTCTGGGTGAAGTGGCTCCTTCAGTGACCCTTTGTCTTTCATTATTCTCTCCCTTTTCTGTCCTTCTCGCCCCTTTCTGCTTCTAATCTTTACCCATCCAATACAGAGGGACTGTACCAGCTGGGAGGTCCTCGCTGTCCCCCTCAGAGCAGCATCGAAGGACTGGAGGACTCAGAGGTAGGATCATTATGAAGAGCCTCTCAGTATATTTACTAGAAGCCAAGAACACATCTAAGTGTCTGGTTGTTTGTTTCCCCTGCAGCCCCAACTCTTTGACAAAATACTGCCTCTGTTTTTACCTCTTTTTGAGTCTGTCCTTTTAAAGAGTCTCTTCCTAAACCGCTTTGCAGAGGAAATGTAAGACCCATGTGTTGCTGCTCGTGGTACACGGGGGAAACATCTTGGACACAGCAGGCGGGGACCCCAGCACAAAGGCTGGCGACGTGGCCACCTTGGCCTCCGTGCTTGAAAAGGTCACGCGGGCGCATTACCAGGGCGCCGCCGAACACGTGAAGATCAAGCTGGTGCCGTGTCCGGCCGTGTGTGCTGAAGCCTTCTCCCTGGTGTCTAAGTGAGTGTTTTTGCAAAAACACAGAATCGCGCTGACCTCATTTACACTTGGCATTTCAAGTGTCTCGACTCTGAATAAAATCTCGATTTAATACATTTTTATATATATTTAGCCACGCTTGGTCTCACCTTAAATGGCATAATGCGGCCACTGCTAGATAAAGTGCCGCAGAGTCGCTGAGAATGGGAGAGAAATAAACAGAACAGGTATCGCGCACTCTCTAATCCACTTCTTGATAAACAATCTGGAAAGTTCTCAGTCTTATCGGCAATTAAATGTTTCATTACACACATTGGACTAAAACAACCACGTGTACCTGGTAGTTGTTGTGGTTTTGTCTTCTTTTGCTAGGTGTTGGAAACTGTATGGTTGATTCTCTGTAACATTTAGCTAGTGCTACGCTAACTTACTTAAGCCATCCTCCTGCCCAGACTGCACGAGTTAGACATCTGAAGTCATTTACTATTAGAATACATTTTATGGTCGTGGCGTGTTATTTCACGCCGCGTAGCCTTGCTGAATGTCTCTCTACCCATACCCATTCAACGCGATAAAATGACACGTTCCATCGATCTAATTTGTCCACTTATCCGAGGTTGGGACTCAGTAAGCTAATATTCCAGACGTCTCTTTTCCTAGAAATATTTTCCACTTCTTCATGAAGGATCCTGAGTTATTCCCAGCGATATAAACTAAAAAGGACCCGGCAGATTCACACACCTTGGTGAATCTTCTTTTTATGGCCTTTTTTTATGAAGCTGCAGGGAAACTGGGGCCCTAGCCGGCGTCTGGCGGCCAAGCCTTCATCCATCGGGCTTGGCAGGGCACAGGCAGAAAAAAACAAAAAAAACAATAAGGAGCCGCCTCCCTGTGGGCAAACCACCACCACCTGCAGGAATAAATATTGGGGTCGGTTGCAGTGTAAGCTGGGCAGGAGGCAAAATGTGAAAACGTGAAACGCTTGAACTGAGCTTGAATTCATATTTGTCATCATTTATTTCCCCCAAAAACTCCCAAGACATGTTATATACCGCTGTCTTCCGTAGACTCCAGTTCAGTGAAATGAATCAGAAGAAGACTGTAAGCTGCCTAATGGTGGTTTTCTTAAATTTGTCACCATCACATCATTAATCTGACGCCATCTGCCATGCTTTTCCGAGCTGTATGCGATTCTGGGTAGGTGCTACTAACTAAGGCTGTATAAACACATGGATGGACTCCTGCTCAGAAACGAAGAGGCCACTCGGATGAGTGGCGAAACGTCTTCTCAAAAACCTCTACAAGTCCAGTTTTTAAACCTTTTTGGATATATCCTGCCGTGTGAAGAACAGTCGTACATGGGAGATAAGGCACTTGGAGAGAGTTTTATATTTTCATCTTTTTAAAGTCTGATTAAGTCAGCTGGAGGCATGTAAATTTGATGATCGTTAATAGCAAATGGCCTTTCGGTTGGATTAGCTTTGCTCTTTGAGGTAGCTCTCACTGACTCCAAGCTGCAGCAAGGACTCTGGGAGGAGACCACATCCCTCTTAACAAGCAAACACATGACTGTTGAATCTTAAATTCACATTAGTAAAAGCACACAGAAGGAGGTGAGTGGTAATAAGTAGTGCTGTCAGGTTATGTGAGGGCAGACTAGTCTAGCAGTCTGAGTCAGAGATTGTGAAGCACTTACCTGCTTCTTTTACTTTATTTTATTTTTTTTAAATAAAACTCTCACTATGACAGACAGCCTTAATTGCTATTAAAATCAATGAATGGGCAACCAAGAGCTTCACCGTGTAAGGAGGCATTTGAGTCTTCGGCCCGGTATGAGTGGATGCCAGAGGGAATAATCTGACAAAGACGCCCAGTTGGCTAAGGTGGCGAAGGTTAATCGAGGAAATACACTGACCAAAGACCCCAAACAGACGGTGCAGTGTTAATTAGTATGCCGAGGCCATTTCTCAGCCCCTCGCAAGTGTGTGGCCACGTGGAATATTAAACTCCTAACCTTTTTAAATGTTGTTGTTTTTAATTGCTAATTTCTTCCCTTTGGCACTGGAGGCACCTCCTTAGTGAACAAAAATGAAGGCTTAAATGACATTACACAGTTTCCACAAATCCTCAGGCAAGGAATGTGTGCAGTGATCTGTTTGGCTAATTAGCTCCAGTTACTTTGCATTCAGATTTCATATCAATTTGAAACAGGAATTTGATTGTGAATGTCAATGTAGTAGCTCAGTGATGAACAGCAGTCAGTCCCTCCTGATAAGTTATGCTGCATTATCTCCATTAAAGCTCACAGGTCTGGTTCCTTCCAATTATCCCTGTAAAGTAACGCTGTCCTTGGCTGGAAGGTATGTTTGAGACACGGGAGATAAAAGCATGTCTCTGTTCGAGGGTTTTCTCCTTTTTTTTTTTTTTTAGCATTGACTGCTGCCTGTGCTTAAACGTTACTAATGATCTCATTTCACATTTAATGTCACATGTCCCGGTGGTCACCAGTTTTTTTTCCCTGACAGCGTCAATTAGCTTTCGCTTCTCTCCAATTATATTCTCAGGATGTTTTTGTCTGAAGTGTCACTAATCACCGCGGCCGAGAGAATGCGTCGGGCAGTCAAGTTGAGGCTTCTGCCTGGTTTTTTGTGATTGATGTTAGCAGGAGTGAGGTAGTGACTGGAAGCAAGACGAGTGTAAAGAGATTTGAGTGGTGTAGCCGTTCAGCAGCTTGACGTTCTCCCCACATCCAGAGATAAAATATTCACGACAACAATTCTCCCACTGGGGTTGAGCAGAACGGAGTTATTGCTGCATGTTTCGGCGTCCATTCTTGTGTGTATTCAAACGCACATGTGGACGCCTACATGATTTCAATTCAGGCATGCATGAAATTGTGCTTAAAAGGAGACTCATTCATATTAAGATGCTGTGTTACAAAGGTCTGTGGATGTGAATGCTTGATGAACCAAAAAAAAAAAGAAAAAATACACCAGTAATATATTCAACAGGTTTAGCAGTAGGCGATGTCCTATTCGTTCCTTCCCTCAGTCATAAAATGAATGTTTAGCGTTAACTCAGTTATTTTGAACCATGTCCGTGTCCTCAGCAGTCTGTAAACTGGACAAACTTTGATTGATTGCGCTGGGCAAGAGTTGTCGCCACTTTAGATTCTCATCACGCAGTAGGAAGGCGTCCAGTTGTTCCAAATTAATTTTACAGTGCATAGAAACAACAACCATAACATACAATCTGCGCCACAGAGCCCTACCTTCTGTGACAAATAGAAAGAAACAGACAGGAACAAATAGATAGGCCCCAACAGAATCGTGCACTGTGGGTATGCCAGAGTCGGTTTGGAATAACATTAATGGGCAGACAACGCTGAGATTGCAAACGTCCACAATCTGTGTGCAATTGTTTCAAAGAGAATTGTTCTGTTTGAAAGACAAATGGTTTTCACAAACACGACTGATTCATACGTATAAAGTCACTTTGCCTGCAGGATCTAATGTTTAGGATCAGTTCTTCCACTATATTCCTTGTTGCTGTGCAAATTGTTTGAGATCTCCCTCAGAGAGTAGTACCTCACAGAACTGTACTTTATATACACCGATCAGGCATAACATCCTAATATTGTGTAGTACGATACGATGTGCGATATTTCATCGTTTACAATATAACGTCAAAAGCATTCCCCGCGGTAAGAATATGTCATCCCGCGATAAAAACAATAAATTCCCTTTGATGACGCATATATGTGTGTGACACACTCGCAGCCCAACACGTAAGGAATATTGACAAATTGACGATGGCAAAAGGCGGAGCAGATACACCAGGCATTTATGCTTACCACTCTGGCCGGTCCTACGAGAAACTAGTGCTTGCAAAAGGTTCCTAGGAATTTTTTGAATGTGCACAAACCGACATTGGAGTATTACATGTGTTATTTCGGCTGCAGTCTGAACAGAAACAGTGCGTCGCAAATTCGTGGCACAAGGCATGAAGGGGTTAAAAAGTCTGATGCGGAGCAGGAAATTACAACATGCAAGGTTTGCTAACAAATAGTGCATAAAACGGACAGTAACACCACTAATTTGTTCCACCACCTCAAACACAAGCACAAACCAGAATATGAAGAAAGACAGAAAATGCGCAAGGATGCAGAAGCAGCGTCGACTTCATCCAAAGAGTCCGGTAAAAAAAAACAACTCAGATAAAACTTGCCGATGCATTATAGTTAAAAAGATTAGGCTGGATTGGTGTTTATTTATCGTCATTTTTATCGTTACCGTGATAAATACCAGAAATTATCAGGATAAAATTTTGAGTCCATATCGCCCATCTCTATTGTGTAGGTGTGCCTCCAAAACAGTTGTGACTCATCAGAGAATGGACATGGGCCTTCTGAGGGTGTCCTGTGGTGTCTGGCAACAGGATGTTGTTAGTTGGGGGCGTTTGAGTCCTATGGGTTGATGGGTTGATCCTAATCCTCATCAATATTAATTTGATTTTTGCTGCAGTTTGGGACATACGTAGCGATGTACACAAACCAACGAGCCAACAGTGTGGGAGGCTGAAGTAGCAATCAGTGCCCAAAAGCAAGCCCACATTACTGGTCGGAAGAAGAATCAGAATCAGATTTATTTGGCCAAGTGTGCACACACCTACAAGGAAGCTGTATTTTGCTTGATTTTGCACTGCACTTACATGGGAACAGATATAATAAGTAAGAGTATATGGTGTAAATAGTGTAACTGGTGGACAACAAAGCAGATTTTTTTCACTATGAAAGACTTTGATAGCGACATGTTTTTGTAAATGTGTAAGTATTGCAATGACGGCATTATCCAGAAGGTATTTTTAGGACTGAGAGAAGGAGGCTGTGTTTATTGAACATGTCTGCCTCTGCTGGATAATGGCAGCTCCAGCTCCTTCAGTAGGAGTATGCACGAATGCATATTAACAGCTGAGTGGGAATATTGTCCCTTATGGAATAAAATCCTGAATGTGCGCATGTAGTCTTATATCCTGTGTGTGTATGTGCAGTAATCTTGGTCTTGGTCTAGCTGGTGGCATCTTTCATGAACTCCCACAACCATCTAAACAGCCTGTTCAATATCTCCCAGCAACAATGAGAAATTAAAAAGCATTTTCACTCTCCAGTGAAATTAAACAAAGCGTACTTATGCCCAGATGGCTCCAGGTCCTGAACATACTCTCGCAATATGCGCAGACAGTAGGCATTCATATACACCCACACGGCAACAGACACACTTATTATTCAACTACACTTTTGTCAGTTAACAGTGTTTGCTCTAACGACAGTGTTGGACTTGTGGGTGTGCAGAGACTCATTTATTTGCATGCCAACATAAACATCCGTGCAATAGGCAGCCACACGGAAGGGAATTGCTGCTGTGTGGGTAATTCGCTCTCATTCTTGGTAACAGCTTGGCTGGAAATCGCACCGCGGAGTGGAGGTGGCAAAACCTCTTAGCGCCTGAAAGACAAACTTTCACATAAACAAACCACCTTGGACTCTGTGCTTGATAATTCTTTATGAACTGTAGAAGGTCCCTGTAGAGAATGAACATATTTTTCCTTCTTGTGTTTCCTTGTTGTCGTGCGTATGAAATGCTCGCTGCGCCTCATAGGGCTCTGTGTGCTCATTATTAGCTCTGGCTTCTAATGAACGTACCTGCCAGCGCTGGCTAGGAGCTGAGTGTCAAATAAGAAAAAAAGAAAACACAAGTGTAATCAATAAACACACTCACACAAATGCAGCCCACACAGAGACACTTGGAAAAGCGCACTGAATGTGTATTATTGCACTCTATAGCGCATCCAATTAACAGCGACATTGAAAAGGCTTCTGAATTGATTTCCTCCATAGCAAACACACCACCAATGTCACAGTTTTAAGGGAAATAAACATTTCAGCTATTAAAAAACTTTGTCTGAGCAGCAGGAAAGACGAATCTAATGGATTCCTTCTTTCAGCAGAGTCATTGTACATTTTTCTATTCAGGAGAGTGAGGCAGGAAGAGGAGGTGTAGGAAGTCCAATTGTCCGTCTCCACAGCGAGTGACCTCGGTTCAGGGAGATAGAAGCTCATTATTCTGGCCCTGGATGGCTGGGGACACGCCACTACTATTTCTGGGCCCTCTCCCTAATTAAGAAAACTCTGCAGAGGGCCATTGCTGTTCGCGGTAATTGCGCAAACGTTGTGCAGTGCGAAACCAGCCATTAAGAAACGGGGAGGGGGGGGCAATTAAGCAGGAATCTGACAGACTTCAGAGTTTTTCACTTTGCCATTATAGGGCAAAAGGCAAGAGGATGGCCGGGAAGCATAATAGAGTCTATCTCAAGGTTATGCTGCGTGAGATGAGGCCGATTGGAGGTTTAATCGGCTCACTCCGTTACGTCTTCTCCCTGCTGTTGTTAATGGATTTCTTTATCATCCCGTTACCCATGAAACCTTGAGGAAGACTTCTGTGCATCTCTTAGTACAGAAGAGTGTCGTAATTTCCTTGCATTGACGTGTCATTTAGTGAGTCTCCGACAGTGTTTCTAGGTGGATGTCACATTTTCAAAGTAACAACCGGAAAGCTCTCTCGGTCAAAAGATAAAAACAAAACCTCACAGCTGATGTGAAGTTGAAAGACTCTCTCTTCTGCCATTCAGGGATGTTCTGACGTGTTTTATTTGAGGAGTAAAAAGCCTCCCAAGTAGCACATTTACATTATCTCTGTTCTGTTTGATGGATGTCAAGCTTGTCATTCCTGCAGCACGATAGATTAGATTTCTTGATAACACGCAGTATGCCCATGATTAAGAATACAAATCTGCAGCCGTACTGGACTGTAAAAGATTACAGAGCACCATCTGGGTCATTTGTGGTCTGTCAAAACAGCCACTGATCAGCAGCGTTACAGAGGAAATTACAGTTAAGGGTTTTAAGATTAATTACATGCAGATGGGATTTGGATGGCTTGGCAGACAAGCCTTTCCAAAGTACATGTTTGTCCAGACAAAGATTTTTAATGACGGACTCAAATTAATCAGGACCATTGATGCAGTACAGAGAATAGCCTGCAGCCGTGTGGGACGTCATAACGTCAAAACTGTCACAGCAAATAAATCACAGAACAGTCTGGCTCAGCACACACACACACACATGAATCACTTATTTGAATGTGAAACAGTGGCTGCTGCATGGTAATAATACTAACAAGTGCTTGCATAATCAAGTAATTATGCAATGCAAATAACGAGTGTCTCACCTGGCATTTGTCGAGCAGAGCAGCAGGTGTTAAACCTCTGTTCCTGTCCTGTGACTTGCTAACCCTGTTCAGAGGCAGAGATGTGTTCGGAATATTAATTTAGTCTTTTTAAGGTCTTGCTGAGCAAGCGTGTGTTTTAGGGAGTGTGTGTGAAAGAAGCAGCTGTTAACAAGATTCTAATAAGATCAAGGCTGGGCAACTACAAAGCCTACACCAAACCCACAGTGGCTCTTAGCTGGGACTTTGGGAGTTCTCATTTCTCCCTTCCAAAGCTCAATAAACAAGCAGTTGATAAATTACTGTGGTTTAAATTATGAGCTGACCTTGTTGTATTTGTTGCGCAGCAAGTCTTCCTACTGGAGCAACACGGTGGCATCTCTGTGCTTTAACTGCCAGAGCTGGATATTTCAGGCAGCAGCTTCTGTAGAAAGAGTGACGCCGTTGTTATGCAAATAACGGTGAAGAACGGCTCCAGAATATATTACAAAGGTTCCTATTTTCTTACAAATCTGCACGGGAGCAGCTCAAAAAGGAGAGTCTGTCTCAGCCCTTTGCTCTCAAGAGGAGGGTCGGACTCGGACACTCGCAGAAGCAAACAACCTCTCAAGAGGTGATCATGGTTTTCTGCCGACAGCTGCACATCACAGCCACATCCTGTGGCGTGACTCCCCTCTTTCTTCTTCTATAACAGCAGCTAGCTCAGCGGGACTCTGCCATGAGTTGACTTACAGACGAAGCTACTCCAGCAGAGAACATAATTTATTGAGATTATACAACCAGTACAGAACAACACAGTAGCCTTAATTAACCTTTAGCATTAGAATAAAAACAACCATATTCACCGTCCAAGCAGTGACACAGACTGAGCTGTTGCTGTGGCAAACTGGCAGGTTACGGCACTGTGCTCATTTTAACATTTAAAAAGTTTATTTTCGTCCCGTGTTAAATTATAACAATTATTCTGTAATGCAGTTAAATCCTTAAGAGCCGAGATCAAGAGCTCAGTCAGTCTTTAAGAGTGAGGTCACTCAGCTGCTGAATGCCACATAGCAGCATCTCCAAAAGACAGGCAGCTTCAGTGGTTTCATTGAGTGCTCATTTTATTGTCTACAGTAAAAGTTTAGGAAATGCAGTGGAACCACTGTTACTGAAAAGCATATTTTCTTGACATATGAATTTACTGTGGCCCTGCACTGAGTGGGTGCAGATAATAGACGTATTAGAGCACGGGTGTCAAACATACGGCCCACAGGCTAAAACCGACCCGCCAGAGGGTCTAATCTGGCCCGCAGCATGAATTTGCAAAGTGCAAAAATCACATAGACTGCAATTTTTCAATGAAAATATCTGATATCCGTAATATGTCCACTGTTTTAGTAAGAGAAGTGGACAGAACACTAACACTGAGACCCAGAACTAAACAGCAGACAGCAATGTACCTGAATTTTGCCTACTTTTGTTAGATATTTAATTTTTTTTCAAGGATAGTTTATTAAATGTTAACATTCTCTTAATTTACTTGTTCTTTTTTGCACTATCTGGAGTCTGGAATCTGTAGTTGTCATTACTTATAGGTTATTGTGCTGTTGTCCTACCACTTGAGATCAAATTGGGCTGTATGTGGAACTACAATGAGTTTGACACCCCTGTGTTAGAGGGTGATCGGATCGCATCACCCAGGATACGTGCTAATACCTAGTGTGAACAGGGCCATAGATATTCACCAAAACATTATGACCACCATAATATTAATACTAATATTGTGTAGGTCTCCCTTGTGCCTCCAAAACAACTGT
>JASGAT010395894.1:0-14022 GCA_030220025.1 Chelon auratus
TGGGTGCTACATGTCTAAGTAACATCCACACCAATGAATGCCAGGTCCAGAAGTTTCCCAGCAGAACATTGAACTGTCACAAGATGGTTGATGTTATTCACTTCACCAGTGGTCATAATGTTGTGGCTGATTGGTGTATATAATTGGCTTTTCAAAGCTAAAAACAGCTGGAGGGAGAAGTCGATGAGAGCTGTGAGACTGACTGCAGCCTCTAAAAGCAAAAGGAAGAGCTGAAAGACGCCAAAAGGCTCCATGTATTTCTAGATTTAAGTTAATACAGAAAAAATAATAAATGTTGTGTTATTTTGACACCAGCAAACTGTGCAAAGTATTCAGTAATCAACCTCCAGCATGCCACGGTAGCTCCTCTAACAATATTTCTTTCATCCAGAGAAGAAATGTTTAATTTTAGACCAGAAACAACATATTTGAGCAACACTCCTAGGCCTTAATCTAAACCCAGCAGGTGCTGTGGCTACATCATATTATTTTCTATTGAGGCTCATGTGGGAGGAAAAATTGGTCCCTCCGCCTTTTCTGTGGTGCATTTCTTCCTTTATGATTGTTGGATGCCAGTGGGAATAAAAATAGAGAGAAGTAACACTTGCTCTTTTGATTTGATAGACAGGCACAGAAACTTGACATTTACTGCTGCCGACCCCCACCTTCTACCGGCGCAAAGTCTGCCCGAGTCAACAGCAGCAGAGATTAGCAGGGAGAGCAGCAGTGAGGTCAAAAACATGACAGGCAACAGTCGCAGCAGTCACCGAGGCTGACGGATCCACCAGAGCCAGATTTAGGAGCTTTGTTGACTCGATCCCAGGAAGAGATGGACATCACATCCACAGATAACACGGAGGACAGAGCGAGTGGGACAAGACACGGAGAAGATAAGGAAAGAGAAATCTTGGGTTGAAACTTGATTATTTCTGGAGCTGAACCACAAATCAAACTACTGTACTAAAACACCTGGTGAGAGTGTATGCAGTATGATGGCTGATGGGTTATTTAGAAGATTTGTCTCCAGTAAGGTTACACCGATTCACTTTGCTGGTTAAGGACAGCTTATGTGGGACATTGAGGTACAAAAAAAAAAAAAAAAACGTATCACCACAACCATAACCTGCATTAAATACAACTTTGTAGCAGGGTTTCCCACAGGATTTTGTGCTTTTTAAATCCCTTCCTGTGAGATCTTGTTTCGCCTGTCCTCACACTAGCCATTTGCAGCGAGAAGAGAGAAATTTGTTCTCACTCCTAGGGCTGCGAGAACAAGAGCAAAGTTCGTTCTGGCCAAGTCATTTACACATCATGAGAAACTGAAATGCTCGAACTCCAGGGAAGTCCTCATAGGCCCCTCCCACTGCAGCATACATCACACACTCTAAGCATTGTGGGAGATGCAGGAGATGGACGATGAGAGGCACTTTTCTTATCGTTTCCAGATATCGGCCAGGCGTTTTCACGACCATGTCCATCAGATCACGTCGTTCATTCATCATGCACCCACACACAGTATGACGACCTCTACCCATGAGAGATTAGCGGCCACTAGCTATTAGCATTTCTGCTTTACTGTATTAACCACGCCCACTTCCAATTTGCCAGACGCACCACGAGAAAAAAATTCTGCCCGGCTGACGTGTCAAGAACAAGTTGTAAGAACTCCCAAACGAGGCCCCTAGGTGTGAGAACAAACTTCTCGTTTCTCATGGAGTATATAACAGCCTTAACTGGTGCTTTCACATTTTTCCCCCCTAGTGACTATGGAGGGAAGGAAAGACTACTATCAACTGATGGAAATAACTGATGTTTCAAATCTTTTATGAGGAAGGAAATGCAGAGTGTGTGCAGTGTACTTTACATATGATACATATTTAATAAGAAATCTCCACAAGACATCTTTCATGTGCAGGAAGTAGTCGTCATTTCCTTAAGTTAAGAGTGCAGTTAGCTAATGGTTGCTTGAATTATTCTAAATGCAGTTTCTGCTTTTTTTGTGTGTGTGCAACCGAAGATCACAGGATATAAAATTTATTACACTTACAGCCCGATAATGGAAAATGGCTCTGATGTTGCATCTTATTACTGACAAGCGTTCGGCAATTACACAGGAGCGGTGGTGTTTATGGGAAAGAGAGGAAGAAGAAAGTGAGCCAAGTCAAAAGAAAATAATGGAAAACGGACGGCAGGGCGAAGCCGGGGTAATTGAGAAGTAAAATATAGAGAAATGTCAAAGAAAGGCCAAAAACTCCACACACTACACGACAACGGACACACACACACACAAAAACAAGAGGTAAAAAAGAAGACCGTAGACGAGAGAAGAAACCGAGTAGATGGCGAGAAACATTCAGATGTGCTAAAGATGAGAGCTGTCAGAGAAATGACAAAAAAAAAGAAACAGAGTCAAAGAAGAGGTCAGAGACGAGGCAGGAAACAAGAGAAGAAGAAGAGGAGCGATAGAGAGAGAGAGGAAACTCATGAGACATTAAGGAGGATGAGGGAAAGGCGGCAGATGAAAACAGCTGGTTTTCAGTGTTTGTGCGTTAATCTGTGAGTCAGTTTTCTGCCTCGATGAACTGCTCCGGCGGCACGGAGGTGAGCGTGGGCGAGCCGGAGTGAGAAAGGCAGAGCGAGGTGGAGAGCGAGGCAGGATGGAGATCACTTTACCCTGACAGGGCGCCACGAAAAACAGATGAATATGGATGTAAACATTGCTAGATGCATTCATTTTTTTTCTCTCTCTCTTCTTCTTTTTGCACACTCGTGGGCTGAACAGGAAATTATAATCATCACACAGGTGAGATGTAATCCAAACATTATCCAGCTTGTACAGAAAAAGATCACTCTGTCTAACAGAACGCTGAACGTCAGGTTGGGTGCTATTTCAAAAGACAACTCTGTGTCTTTTCAGTTTTTGTCAGTGCTGAAGACATCTAGGTTTCCTTTTGTCGGCCCGTTTACACGCACTCAGAGGTTACAAGTGGGATTACATGATATCTGGGTTTCAGTTAATAGTGTTTGGGGATTAGGAAAACCTGATTTCTATAATCAGGTTTCAATGTAAGACAGAAGTTCAAATTTTCTCTCAGTAAGTAAACTTAGGCATAACTTTAAATTGTTATTTGACTAAAGTTCACTTTACTCATTAAGACTTTATCTTTAAAGAAACTAAACCAACATATTAGCAGATTTCCCAGCATGCCGTGCACAGAGACCTTAAACTTTCTTGAGATTCTTTTTGGCTGCACTTTAAATGAAGTCACGGTTGAATCTCTTTTCATGAAAATTATGATCAGATTCAGTACTGAATATAGTCATCTATACATAAAAACATACAGCTGCTTCCAGCTCAAGAAAAAACACAATGAAAAAGTATGTTGTTCCTGTGACTAAACTATAGACTGTATATAAATATGGTCAACACGTCTCCTCTTCCTCTCATTGACCAAACAGACGCTATTTTCCAGGGGATACAGGCGGCACCATCTTGTGAGTTTGGATCCAGAGTCTGATCAGTACGGTCTGAGGGTGGAGCCACGTGGAGCCGTGATGTTGATGCCCCGCCCACACTTCCTCCAGACTCACTCATGTTTTCATTTAATTGATATTACGCTCAGCTCTACCTCCACCTGTTACAAGGAAAGGTTGTTATACACTGGACTTAATATTAAAAATAGTTTTTGCAAAAGTGGTCTCATGGCAACTGGTGGTCACCATTACTTTACACATCCTGTTTCTATATGATCTGTCTGGGTCAATTATCATCGACCGTTCCAGTCCTTCAAGACGTTTTTAACATGTTTGACGTCGACAAATGGAGAATGAAACAAGAAAAGAAAGCTTCCATGAGAGGAGCTCTCTCCTCCGGCTCTTTCTCTAGAGTTCGCCCTTATCTTTCCATCCAGCATCTCATCCAAATGAAATCTTTCCTCAGCTTTCCATTTTCTCCTTTTCAACTGCTGCATAGATTAGCACAGCAACCCCTTGATGAATGTCCAATTCTGTGTTGGTGCAGGAACACATCAGAATTTTGAGTCTTGATGCTTTTGTTGGTTGCTTAAGGAAACAACTGCAACCGTACCCTATCTACGCCAGAAGGCTGTCTCTGTGTTCGCTCACGGCTGATAAACCCACAAAAAAAAATGTAGTGAATGAAACAATTATTCTGTTTGCAAAGTCCACAGAATACAACAAGGACATCAAAACTGAGCGTTGCATCTCAATCCAAAACATTTTGTGATGATTTAGAGGTAGAAGATAGTTAACATAAATTAACCAACACTGGCTGTATTGTCCGTTTTAATTTGAGGCTGGAGTGTTTTGTGACTTCTGTTGAATTTTTAGCAGATAAAAATCATTATAAATTATACACTTATCCATTTCATGCTGCTCCAGCTGGAGGGCAGTGTCTCAGCTGGTGTGAGCGAGTCGACACCAAATTTAGCTCAAAGCATTAAATTCGTTAGAGGAAAGAGGAGGCGAAGTAAAGCCTTCCAACACCACTGGAGGCATTTGAAGTTTAATGGAAAATAATTCACTAATTAAAACATTAAAAGGTAAATTTCGAGGTTGAAATGTTCAGCTTCTCTGGATCTGATTACTTCCAGATGTCAGTGCTAGATCAGCTGCAATAACAATGTTTTTGTGTATTTGTTGACAGCACCTGACAATAAAATAGTCTGTTGCAGCCGTTTCCAAGGTTAACATTGATCTCTGAACTGCAGCTTTTTAGCCAGCACAAGATAAACGGCCTCAAAATGGCCAGAAAAATGGAAACTTGCCCTGTTGCCATGGAACTGGAGATGTTCGAATTGCATTGGCAGATGGAAATCATGAAATGTGATCGTAAGGTTCGACAAAGCAACTGGACGGACTTTTGGGAAAATACTTGACCTTATACTCACCAAAGAGAGCTTACAATCTGTAGGTGTATTCATGTGAACTAAGGCCCTGTGATGTCCCTGAAAGAACAAATGCAGTAGATGGATTCCATCTTGCTTCATCTTGTTTTTCTACCTCCAAGTTTCTCTCCTAGAAACTTCAGCTGATGTTTAGGCCACGTGGAGCAGACATGTTCAGAGAGAATGGATTTATTCCAACCAGAGAGGAACCATCTGATTAAGTGTTTACATGGTTACTAGGACATCAGATTATCAAAGGTTTACCCCGCCCCTCTCAATCTTCCTTCCTGGTCAGGTCAGCCTGTCCTGACTGAGGTCATTACATGAGGCATGTTTCTAAGTGGAACAGTATTGTCCATGTAAATGTAAAAACTTAAAGAGAGGCCTAATGTGGACGTGGCTTTTCAACATGCAGTGGCGAGAACTTTTAAAACGGCACACAATCTTTCTAGTGACACAGTGGGGAATAAATATATAGAGGCTCACAATGAAAGCCATCTGACTCCCGCCTTGAATCTGATGAACCCCGACTCATGAGCGATCACAGCCCCTGCGCTCCTCCGTTGTTTGTTTCTACATCAACCGTGTGTCAGAGAAACAGAGACAGAGTACAACCACCCCGTGAGGTCTTCACGATATGCTGGGCCCAGCAGAGACTGTACTTCATGAGGAAACTGAAACTACTGAAGCTTTGTTGCCCCCATCAGCATCCACACAACTTTCTATTGAGGGGTGCTGGAGCATGTAGTGGAATATTATATACATATCCTCATGGTACTCCAGCTACACGGTGGCAGAAAAGAAGGCCTGGAGACTCCCTACCCTCTGTCCAAGAAGTTGTCCATGAGTCGGTGCAGAACAGGCAAAAGGTACCGGAGCATTAAAAGCAGAACCAACAGACTGATCAACAGCTTCCTTCCACATGCTGTTAGACTGCTCAATGGCTGACCTGATCCAGGATGTGCACCGTGCACTTTATTTTACCAGCATTTAGCCAAGTCTGCACAGATCCCAGAGAACAACGCCATTTCTGTGTGTGTAACCACTGTACATATGTCATAATGAGAATGAAGCTTGATGGATTGTGGACTTCCTTTCATTCCAAAGACCTTCCAGATCTCAAAAGTTTTCTGCTTCAACAATAATGAGAGAGAGAGAGAGAGAGAGAGAGAGAGAGAGAGAGAGAGTGAGAGAGAGCAAACAGAAAGCATGCAGATAAATATAAATCCTCAGGTATCCTCTGAGTCAAATATGAATAGTTGCATTAATTATGATTTTTTTTTTAAGAAAAGGAAAGAAGACGCTGTTCCTGGAGCACGGCTCTGCAGCGAGGCTATAATTACACGACATAGAAACGGGGTGCTAATTAGCGCCTCAGAAAATATAACCGCACCATGAAAAGCATCTCTTCAATTGTTCATCTTCCTCATGTCACCGGTGAGGCACCAAAACAAAACAGTGTCAATTAATATGACAGTGACAGAGGATTACTGCGGGCTGGGATGCTGCCATGGAGCAGAGAGAATGTTAATCAAGGTAAAAGAAAGGGTTTGAAACATGCTGAAGGGTGGGGTACCTGCTCACATGTGTATCTCTGCTAGCTCTTCATCCCTGAAAATCTAATAAAATATTCCCCTCATAGCCCTTCCTGCTTCTTCTCTCGCCGTATAATTTTAGTGCATTATTTAATATCTAAGGAAATGGAAACGTGAACAGGAAATTATGCATCACACAGCGGCCGTGAACCGGCATTCATGATGAATATCTTGTTCTCACTGATAACACTGCACTTGTCCCCCGATTTATTATGCAAGAGTTCAGAGCTGTACGTTAACGCCGGAGTTCAAACTGATTGAGCTGCCCGTGTGAGAACAGCAGTCCACGCCAGAAGCTGGAGTGTTCTGCCGCTAACTACGCCGGCACCACCAGGGTCCATCCATCTGCTCAAAGGTTACTGGAGGCCTGGAGCATCGCACACAAAGCTAGATCATTTTCACGTTTGCTAAAGAAGCTCACGCTGAAAACTGAACAAGCATATTACACACAGAACACACATTAAAAATGAACAAGAACAAACGGGAAAAGACAAACCACTCCATCAGCAGCTTATGTGTGAGTGAGGCGACAGGTCAAACCACCTAGAGCTGGCAGCCATGTGAGGTTGTACTTAGAGATTCCCCCATGGGTACGGGGTCTTACGTACTAGATCAGGGCCAAAACCCTTAGTCAGCACATTCCTAGTTGTAATGGTTTTAACACAACACGAAACTGAAGGTCCAATGGCCCCTTCCCCACAAAAAGAAGAAGGCTGGGCAGCAGCGACGTTAGCAGGTCCTGCCTTTGTCTACTTTCTTCTTCCCCTAAACTTAGCGTCATGCTTCCAACACGTAAATACCTTCCATTTTCTCCTTTTCCTTTTTATGATATACTTTTCTGTTTCTCTACCCTGATATCAACACTGGGCACACTGGGCACCTGGGTTTTAATGATTTAGTTTTTACCGTTGGCTTTTAGTTTATACTACTCATTGAGTTACCGTTACGATAGTCCAAGCTGTTAGTACATCGCTATTTCTAAAGGACCCCGCCACTGTTTATTGATCAGTTTGTCTGTGGGGGTACACCTGTAGTCCAGAAAACAAACTGAACCAAGGGCAACGGGATGTTTAATCCAAGTGGTTTCTTCAGTTCTAAAAGACCAGTGGGGGTTCAGGTTTTAATAGGAACACCTGTGGGTTGTGCCAACCTGTTAGTCACATGACTAGGGTCTGAAATGAGCAGATAATCACCTATAATTGGAGAAGTCTGTTTTTACAGTGTCTGTGAAGGTTCTCAGTCAACCAAGACATGGTTTGTCCATAAAACAAACTGAAACTAATGCAACTGGACTCGTAGAGTTTCTTGAAGACGGTTCATCTAAATGGCTTCTAAGGTTCCAAAAGACTGATAGGAAGTGGGTTTAAATAGGAACATTATGTGAGTGTCAGAAACCTGCATGACTCGGGTTTGCTATTGGCCAAATACTTGCCTGTTTTGATCTTGTTTTCTTTCCCCAGAGAACAGCTTGTTAGAGTACCTCTTACAGACCACACCATTTAGAACTGAAGAAGCTACTTGGATGAGTGTCCAAAGCCTTCGAAAAACCATACAAGTCCACTTGTCCTTGTTTCAGCTTTGTTTTTGGATGTACCATCACCTGGATGACTGGGAACCTTGACAGATATAAGGCCTAGTTCGATTAGGAAGTCATCTCTTCCAAAATCTTTTCTAAATCTGTACGACTAGCGGGACACAGACCAAAAGGATGATATGAGTACATTTGGCTTTAATGCAGAAATTGTAGATTACACTGAACATTATTTTATACTTCTTTTGCATCTGATATCAGCAGCAGTAACCAGTCAATAACTAACTTAAATCAACTAACTGTAGTTATGTTCATGCATCGTGTACAAAGAAATACATACACTCACAGGGTAGAGAGCTCTCTGGTCTTTTTAATAAAAGCCAGCTGAGCCGGTGAGATAAACACACACACACAGGTAAGCCAGAATAGTGTGTGTGCGTTTCTCTCATGGTCTGTTTATAATATACCATCACTAGAGGGTCTTGAGATCACAACTGGGCGTCTGCTGAAGCTGGATAATGCTTTTGTTTCCGAGCGGCTCATTATTTGTGCAACAGTCAACAATCCTTGCAAACAAATGACTCAGTGGTTTGAGAGAGAAGGGAGAGAATGTATTAGTTTGGTTATTAGCAGCAAAGCAGACGGACTGCAGCCTTGCTCATGAAATGTGTGTGTGTGCGTTTGTGCAGGTGTGCGACGAGTCCTTCTTACCTTTGTCGCTGAAGTCGTCGACCAGGATGACCTCGGCGATGAGCTGTGGAGGAGAGCGGTTGAGGACGCTGTGAACGGTCCTCAGCAGCGACGACCAGCCCTCGTTATGGAACGGGATGATGATGCTGGTGTTGGGCAGCTTCTCTGAGTACAGCTTCTGTTTACAGCTACACACACACAAAACCAAGCAAACAAAGAAGAGTGATTATATTTTTAGTCCTTCTAGACTGGGTTGGTCCATCTGGTGCTTTAGTCCAGAGTGAAGGTTCTCAGTCCAAAAAACAAAGCCAAAACATGGACAACTGGACTTTATGGGTTTCTTAAAGACCTTTCACCACTCAGCAAAGTCATTTCTTCAGTTCAAGAAACTCAACAAGTCCAGTTTACAGGGTTTCAGCTTTTTTGATAACTTTATTTCATGCTGTCTCCACATACCTGAAAGGTGATTTACTCTGGCACCACCAATAGAAACTAACTTCAGTTTACATACTTCAATATCAATATCATCAATTTATCAAATATCATCAACAAAATGATGGTAATTTGATGACATGATGATAATGATGACAATTTCTCAGGGTGATGTTTATGTTCTGACCAACACACCAATGTCAATGCCTTGTGTTCTAAAGTTCTCATCAAGTGAAAACTGCAACTCGCGGTTTAAATGGCTAATACGATTATCTGATTATCAGAGTAGCTGCTGATGAAGTTCGCTGTCAATCCACTAATGGATGGTAAATGATAAATGGACTGCACACTGGCAGCACATTGGTGCCTTATGCTTTAGCTTATTCACTACAATTCCCATGTTAGCGTGTAATCAAATTTGCATGCCCTGCATTAAACATTCTGATTAGCAGGTAAGAATATTAAACACACATTCAGACCCTCTTCTGTATGTTGGCGTGAGACACCCAGCCAACAAAATGCATTTACTTTGTTATACTGATGGGTTGACAATCGAGGCACCTACATCTGGTGCATGTGTGTCAATCCAGGAAATTATACACAGATTAAAGAACAAACTGGAGAAACACAAGGACATCTGGTGATCATTTAATCAAGTCACTGAAAAGGATAATGCAGGCTAGGTTACCTAAAACCAAACAAAGAGGGAAAGGGGACGTGTAGTGGAGTGTCATAGCAAAGATGTGTTTTTCTTTTTTGTATGCCTTTTCTTTGGATATGGGTGTGATATTGTTGTTATTGTTATATTTATTTTAGTGTATTTCTGATCTGATTTTTAGCTCTTTAGAGTAAGAGAGATGGAAAAAAGAGAATTTGTAATGAGGGGATTTTGTTTCCGGTTTGTGTCAGGGTGGTGGTGATTCAAAAAACTACTCCAGCTCATGTTAGTCTGCTTATTAGTTGTCTTTGCACTGTGTATTGCCTTTGCATCGTCCTTTGATCAAGTTTGATGGAGCATCTAGGCTAAAGCTATGTTTATATAAATGATGACAGGGTGTAGTGCTGCTGTCAGACCCCTCTGTCGGGTGTGCATTAGGCAATACCTGCTTGGTTATATAATTATAGGGTAGTCATATCGGTCTGTGGGTAACATGTGTTCGCACTGCAAACGAGCTGTTCCAGGGAACGACTGCATTCGAGAGGAGACCACCCTCTCTACGCGGGCTCAGCTTGGTCCATTTGTTCCTTTGCTCCACCAGAACAAATGAACCAACCCGAGGGATAAGTGCTCCTGGTTGACCGGGACAATGACCAAGTGTGAAAGTAGTGTGTACATGCATGCTTATACAAACCTACTTTAGTAAAAGTTATATCTCTTCCTGTGTGCTTGTATGGAGCAGTGAGTTAATGAGTTCCACTATACTTTAAATTTTCTTGAGATACACTGCACATGAAGGCCCCTCATTGGGCTTCTTTGCTTTTAAACACAAGCAGAAAGGCTAGAAAGTATTTTCCTCACTTTGAAAGACCAAATGAGCTCTATAATAGTTGGCCATAAAATTTCCATACAGTGCTTTTCTGTGTTAAGGTTATTATTTAAATTCTCAAATGCTAATTGACAGCAGGGAAGAGTATCTCCTGGAACCCGTGAAGCTGCCCTTTACCTCCCTGTGCTGCTGTGCTCCCAACCAACCCAACCAGAACAATGTGTTGCTCTTTTAATAAGATGTAATGAAGCATACCACCTGCTGGCTTGCCCTTCCATTCTCTCTCTCTCTCTCTCTCTCTCTCTCTCTCTCTCTCTCTCTCTCTCAGAGATCAGGAGGAGGAATCTGTAGAGACAGTAATTATCTTGGAGTCGCTCAGGCCTGTCTGGCTGCCTGAAACTCCTTCTCCCTGTGTCTCTCCATCATGTCGTTCAGTTAGTGAGTGAGAGTGAAATGAATGAATGAATAAATGGATGCTGTTGGGGGGTCTGGGCCCGCTGAGAACTGATGTGGCGGACACCTGTCAGTCTCCTGCCACCGCGACCAGTCAAATAGATCCATCAGCCCTCCATCCACTCCCATGCCTGTCTGGCCTGTGTCAAGCATCTGGGTCCCACTCTTTAACCGCCTTGTGTTCCTGGTCACTGCACGAATGAGTCTGAACGCATTATATATAAAAATGAGCAACGAATGTTTGCTCCCTATAAACGACAGAGTCTGCTGATTAAACACAACAGCGCTGGTTGTATAAAACACGTCCAACAACGTCACACCATACATTGGAATTGTTTCAACTAACTGTGGAAATAGCCGAGAAGAGGAATTACACTTTTAGTATATTCAGAACACAATCAGGAAATAAAACACCACCAAGTAGCCGTGCGAGTGATTTGTTTCTCTACAAACACACAGCAGTAGCTTACACTGATCAGACATATCATTATGACCACCTTCCTAATATTGCGTAGGTCTCTCTCATGGTGACTCATCAGAGAATGGATATGGGCCTTCTGACGTAATGTTGTTAGCTGGGGGGGCCTTTGAGGGGAGGGGCCTCTGTGGATCATCCCACAGATACTTGATCAGTTTGGGATCTAGTGAATCTGGAGGCCAGGTCAACACCTTGTGCTGTTCTTCATGTTTTTTTGTAGTTGTTCCTAAAGTGTTTTTGTGTGTGTGTCTGTGTCAGGCTGCATCCTGCTGGGGATGGCTGATGCCATCAAGGAGTGTCATTGCTATGGGGTGGGGGTGTCTGGTCTGGTCTAGGTGGGTGCTACATGTCTAAGTAACATCCTCACCAATGAATGCCAGGTCCAGAAGTTTCCCAGCAGAACACTGAACTGTCACAAGATTGTCAATGTTATTCGCTTCTCCTGTAAGTGGTTTTAATGTTGTGGCTGATTAATGTAAGCTCCCAGAGAGTCTGTCCTTAGCAGTACAAACATATTCTAAGCTTTTGGCTGCATGCATCTTTCTTATCTGACAGCACCGTCAGGCAACATTAGTTTTGTGAAAACCTCTTTCAAAAGCCAATTCAGGAACCCATTAATGATACCCAGTGAGTAGGGATACGTTAAAAAGTAATTTAAAACAAATGTTTTGAGTCAAATTGGTCGTTATTTGACAGATCCAATACTGATTCATAGAATCCTCAGACTGTTTTTTTGTCAAGCCATTTTTGACCCATTTCCTGCATCCTCCTTTCACATGACTAGTCTTGCAAGACTGATTTCACATGACTAGTCTCATGAGAACACAGAACAAGATTAGTCCACATTTGAGGGAGATCCAAAACACAACATAAGCTCCAACTCTGAGCACCGTCACACCAGAAGGCTGATGTGTGGCAGCATTTTGGATTTTAAAGCATGAAAGAGATGCCAGCTGGAGGATAATACTGTGAAAGTATCACAAATCTCACATTTGAAAACTGAAATATCTCAAAACGAAATCAAATTGATTCATGAAATCAGCAGTGTGAACACAGCCTGCGTCTTACATTCTTCCATCAACCAATTTGGAAAAGCTTGCAGTGTTTGCTCATATCCAACAATATGTTGATGTCCAAGCCTTTCATAAAAGTTGAGCATGCTCCTCTTCCCTGGTTTTGCAAACTGTTGGCTAGTTGTTGTGTACGATACATACAGCTGATCAGATAAACAAGGGAGGGACTCCTTGTCACAGTACTGCTGTAAAAACCTCAACTGAGACACATAGTCTAAATGCTTTAGGCTCCATCTTTCAGCTTCCAAAGAATCCTAAAACCTGATTGATATCAGCGCATCCCACTTATCTTAATTAGATTTCTTGCCGGCAAACTCCTCATAAGGTTGGAAAGATATAGATTTATAAAGCTGGAGGGAAAAAACAAGAAAGAACACGGAGGGTTGTCCTGAAGAGACACTGAGAAGAACGTGTTTGAAACTGCTTTCTGCATGAAAGTGACAGCCGGGTCAGGAGAAAACTCTTGTCAGGTGGCGGGAAAGCGCTGAAGGCCGATCTGTGACAAACTGGGTCACAGGTCCGAAGCTGTTTAGAAGACGATATTAATAGTGATGGCGGGGCGTTTATCTTCAGTATTTTCTTCTTTAATGAGTCAGAGGAGAGCTGGAAGGAACCCAGCAGCAACTTAACGTGTTGATGAAGCATCTGTTGTTTTACTTTTTAATTTATTTATTTATTTGAAAATGTTCAGCTTAATATCTACAGCACTTTATCAATGCCTCAAACGGATGTGTGTTTAGAATTTGCTGCTGGTAATTAAAAAATGGACCACGGGCCTCAGTTTGGACACTCCTGTTCTAGATGCTACAGTTGGAATAAACATTCATCACAAGGCTGGATGTGACGTCCAGCGTAGGGCTCACAGTCAACTTTTTTACATCCAGCTGGTGCAACTATCCCCTAGAGAGTCTGATCTTCTCCCTTGAAAAAACAAGGGTTGCAGCAGCACCCATCTACTGTCACTTCTTCACACCTCATGCACAAAGTTGGACGTCAGTGACACTGATAATTGCTGTCAAGAACATCTGAGTTTGTAAGTACAGAGCAGCTTGTGTGTTGTGCTATCAGCCTCCTGTCTGTGTAAAGCCACATCTCTCCTGTGGACAGGATGGGCAGGCTGATAATTGGAACGATTGTTTCACCTGCTGTAATGAGCTGGGACAGACCCAGCACTGAAAATAAAGGTGTAAACAATGACGTAGGTAGAATTGTCCTGCTACCGTCACCCCACAACTAGGAGAGGAGCGGGATTCAATGCATCAATGCATCTTCAATGTCTCATGCTCCCTGAACCACTCTTTCACAATCTGAGCCCCATGAATCCTGACATTGTCATCTTGGAATATGATCCATTGATGGAATAACCTGGTCATTCA
>JASGAT010395896.1:0-11659 GCA_030220025.1 Chelon auratus
ATTCTGATTCTGATTCTGATTATATGGATATACGCGGCGCTCCGCTAGATCTAAATATCTTCTGAATGACTCCAAATGACAGCACCAAAGTTATACAGGTGAGTAAACAATCGTATTTTATGCCATAAATAACATCGAGGTTGTAAAAAATGGTAATTCCCCTTTAAGAGAGGATTCACTAATTTGTTTTTTCTTGGGAACATGGGAAACACAACCCCAGAATAAGGCAGCAGTTATTAGCATCAATCCACTTCTAACTTCAGTAAGAAGTCACAGGGTTTATTATAATGAGTAACAGTTCAGTGTTGAGTATTGTTTACTCTATGGACAGCTTGTAGTAGTAAAAATAAGTATCTCATGATCCAGTATCCTATTTCCTCAGCTTCCAAACGTCCGTAATAAGAAGTGATTGATGCAGTCAGACGCGGTGTTTGTCTAAGGGCGTGTTTGTTTGTACCGCATTAGCTCTGATGGATCCTGTGACCTCTACACTCCCTCTCTCTCTTCCTGGTGCTTTTAAAGCTCTTCCTGTTTACCTGTGACCCTTTAGCCTCACACACACACACACACGTAGCCTTTATTTGATGATAAATTGAACTCGTATGTGCCTGTGAACATTATTGCTAAAAAGTTTCTCTGCAGTTTTGTTTTTGTTTTAACTTCCTTTCTTCCCGTACTGTGGGTTCATTTTCTATCTGAGTCCATCAACAGCTTTTCTTGCGGGCCTTCCACTCCTGCTTTAGCACAATGCCGCTGTTGAAATCGTCCGTCCAGAGATATTTCTGGCTCGCATTTAATACAACACAAGCTCCAGTGCTGGTGAAACATGAAAGGTCCTCCTCTTCACGGTTCACAGTGATGCTGCGTTATTAGAGATGGCTGGTTGTGAGTGGGTGTCCAGGTCTAATTGGGACCCAGGAAGACAAGGTGCATCGCGGTCCAGCAGGGCTTGAGCGTGGAGATAATTGCTGCCGTGCATGTTCCTCTGCTCTGTGTTGAAGCCTTCTCTGCTAGATGTTTATGACACATCACACTGACACTGTATATCCTAATGTAAATGGCAATGCTGCTTTTTCAGCATTTTCCCTTTCCTCGTTTCGTTTTTATGCAGTGAGGGTTAAGTAATTTATATGTTTTCTTAAACGTGTCCCATTGCTTCCTGCTTCCCTTCACCTTGCTCAGATAATGTCCCTCGGCGGTGCCTGAAGCCTCGTACGCAATTCGCGGCTCATCCAACAGGAAAAAACAAAAGAAGTGGAAACAGCTGCCTCTCTGACCTGCTCTACCTGTTTCTTTGTGTCCGAACAGTCTCCCAGCTGATTATGACTTCTGCTCATACGCCTCACCGCTTCACCGACCTATTATTCTTATATGTTATAACAGGATGGAAAAAGCTGAATGAATAGCTTTTTTAGCAGCAGCCTGTATATGTTATGCGTTATCACCATCTAGCTTGTCACAAAGGGAACTTTGCTAGTACGGTCAGGAACAATATCTCTAGTTCAGTTTCCTATTAAAGGAGAATTGCGTTGCAAGTGTCATGTGGGAGGGAAACTTGTGGCAGTATGAAGAAATAAGATTCAACCGAGCTCCCTGTCCTCTTGAGGCTACATTTGCTCCTATCGTAATAATACAGGACTGTAGTAAGTGGCACGTTTTCATGAAGGATGGTATGGTCTTTTGAGTATTTTCTGTTTTTAATTTGAAGTATTTTCTGTTTGAAGTTCTTCCTTGGTGTTTCTTACCTTGTTTTAATTTCACCTGTGTCTCCTTAGCCCCCTTACCCATGTGTGCTCTTATAGCCCTGCCTTGCCCTTTGTTCTCTGTCAAGTCCTCTGAGATGTTACCCCCGTTTTGCTGCCTGTTTCCGTTCTTCCTCTCAACTGCAGTGCTTTTTGAGTTTTTATTAAAGTAATTTTATTGCCAGTTCCTGCCTCCCCTTAGTGTCTTGCATTTGGGTCCTCCCTTCCTTGCAGCTACTCGTGACAGGGGATACATGTAAAGATGAAGATGAAAAAAAGAAAAATGTACAAAACTTTAAATTATATCAAGGCTAAGTTATGCATAATTAAGGGGCGTGACATATGGGTATCCTCAAGGGTTGCTGTCCACCTGTCTACGTGTCACCCGCCTGCCTCAGCTCCGCTCAAGCTCCATGTTTTTGACCATTTTTGAGTGTTAAACGGAGTTTAAGATGGCGGCAGCCAAAGCCACCGCACTGAGCTTCAAATCTGCTCCTCAGGAAACCTTTATATACAATCAGTTGTTATTCTGCTTGATCGATTCTGCTCCTTTTTAAAATTCTCATGAGCTTTAATAGACATATAAGTCTGATGGTAGACATTTCTAAATGTGCTCTGTCAGTGTTTCCTCAGCCCAAAACCTGCTGTACCTGTTAAATAAATGTGATGGAATTGTATTTACAAGTTTAAAGATAACCTGTTGATAGGAAAACAGTGTGAACCAATTAGTTCCAAGGTATGAAAACCAGAAAGCTGAAACAATAAAAGCAGTTAGAAAACATTAGAACTGATACAACATGCTTATTGGGGTTAACCTTGCAGACGAGCGTTACCTCACTAACAACAGATAAAAGTATTTAGGAATGTTTTAGGAGATTGGCACTATTTAATTTCTGAGCTGCCTTTTCCATTTCTTGTGCACACCTTCTCAACCTGATGCTTCGTCCCCTTTAAAGACAAAAAATAGAAGAAAAGAAAGAATGTATCTGTACTTCATGAAATCACAGACTGTGTGGCCTCCGTCACTGACAATGCTGTTAAAGCTCAGCGTTGTTTGCAATGCGACTAGCTGGTCAAACACTAATGAGCTGTCGCGGCTCTTTGGCCAGTCCCTTTAAACAGACCTCACACAAGACCATCTGGCCTCTGCTGAGGAGGCTGACAGCAGCTGAAAGAGCCATGTGAGAATATGACTGATGGCTCTCTGCCCACGCAAACCCAGTCTGCCAGAAAAATGCCGCTCGAAGTGTGAAAAATGTCCACCGACACAGTCTTTTCCTGGATCAGGTGGCGGGGCAGTGGGAAAATGGGAAGTAGCTGCTTGGCCGCGTGTGCTGTTTGTAGATAAACATCTGACTTGCAGGTGGGATTCCCATCAGTGCGTTCTGCATACACTCTCTGCATGTGTACATGTCAACTCACCGCAGCCTATTTGCGTATCTCATAAGTTACACTTTGGTGGGAAACGTTTTGTTTACAGGAAATAGAGTGTGGTCCGGTTCACGTTCTTGAACCGGACGAGTCAAGAAAGGATGTGCGACGCAGCCCTGAGAGACAAATAGCTTGACGTGTACGCACACAGCATGTGTGGCGTCCAAAACCAACACGGGAGCAGCATCAGTCCTCGCTTTATTGGGGCTCAAGCTGCATACAATAAAATTTCAATTAAAGTAATATTACTCCGCAGACTTCAAGATGGCCTGTGGGAGTGAGGCAGCATTTTATTAAATCCACCGTTCAGCAGAAGTGAACCTACAATTAGACTGGAAGACTCTGGGCGGCACAGTGGTGTGGTGGTTAGCACTGATGCCTCACAGCAAGAAGGTTTGAATCCAGGCCGACTGGGGCCGTTCTGTGTGGAGTTTGCATGTTTTCCCTGTGTCTGTGTGGGTTTTCTCCAGGTACTCCGGCTGCCACCCACCTTCCAAAGACATGCTGGTTAGGTTAAATGGCGATTCTAAGTTGGCCGTAGGTGTGAATGGTTGTCTGTCTCTCTGTGACGAACCACCCATTTTGTGCCAGTGCTGGTAAAGCAGAGCCAGGGTCTGATGCACGTGCTTCGGTTCAGCTAATGATGATCTGGTAGGTTACTCTGCAGAAAGTTGTTAGAAACCACTGGGTAGCGCCACTTCCCAGCCAGAGTCTGCCACGAGGGCGTGAGCCAAGCAACTCAGTCTATTTAGACGTGGGAAGAGGTTAAAAAGAAGCCATATCCGCAAGAGTGCTCCGGAGCTGTGCAGCTCGGTTAGGGGCAATAAACAGTGCCTCTTTGGTTATTGAACGTCGATGTTGCTTTATCATTAGGGCTCAGCTGATGGACACATGAGAGTTGCAAACCTTTTCCGTTAAACACTGGCAAGAATTTACTGTAAAGATGACGAGGAGGAGTTAAATGAAATGATTATATATTTAAAAGGAGACGCGTTCATCCTTATTGACAAAGCATTTTCTGGTTGTGGGATCTGATTATTTGCGGCATATGGCAGGATGGAAGAAAGAAAGTGAATGTCTATGGTCTAATCCGGAGATTGTGGGTTTAGGTAACTGATAGCTACACATTCTTGAGGTGACAAATAACCTGCATTTAATTCCTCTTAGGATCTGAGTCAAAAATCTGTGTCACCATCTGCAGATCATGAGTTCAGAAAGATAAAATGTTCCTCTGCAGTCCTGAAACTCATAAACTACTGTAAGCTAGAAATTACAAAGCTAATCTATAATAACGTCAAGTCAATGTAAAGAAGAATTTGCAAATCACAAGAGCATCCACATAAATCGGAATAAACGAGACACATGATATAGATAGGTTTGATAAAAGTGGTTATTTTAATTTCCTGTTTCGCTCCATCACGTTTGTACAGTTTAACACAGACTGAGAGTGTCTGTCTCATTGTTACAGTCAAACATTTCTTCTTGATTGTGTTTTGCCAGTTTTGTGCTGGAAAGCCACCGAAGTTCCAGTGAAAGACACAGAGAAGAGATTGCTTAAACACGAGTGGTCCCAGTCCACTGTAACAACAGGATTTATTCTAGGGGATTAGATCAGCAGCACACAACACTGAGAGAGGAGAAAAACACGCACATTTAAACACCAAAAAATCCTACATATACTTTTACTTTACACACACACACACACACACACACGCACACACAGTCGCTCGGGTATTTATTTTTTATTGAGAACAACCACACACAAACACCAGAAACCAACAGACACCAAAGTAACGTTACTGACAGTACAAAAATCAAAAAATATCTCAAAATATACAATTATTATTTACAGCTCAAGTTCGTCACTCTCACTATAGATACTCAGTGTGAATTCATCAGAATGTACATCAATATGTACAGATTAAATACATCATCTTAAATACTATAAATATATCTATGGTTGGTCACATAAAGATTATTTGCACAGTTAAATAAACTCACTCTTTATCTCAAGTAATTTAACTAGATGACACACGGACAAGACAGAGAGACCCTGGGATTGTTTTTCAGTAATGTCTATCAATACCAAATGCCAGTGGCTTTTTACTGGCCAAGTTTGGATCATTAAAAGAAGACATTTTCTTTTTTTTTTTTTAATGCTGTGCAGAGTTTCAAGAGGCAAGATCAGCCTTGCCTCTGTGTTTTACAGCTACCACGAGTTAGTGTGCTCACTTCATACGGGGCCCAATACATCGACCTGTGCATTGTGCAGATTAGTCCATAGCTAGTGGCGCTTCGTAGACTCATGGTGCGGTTTAGTTTCTCTTGGAGTTGGCAGTGCATTTCAGTGTGCAGCCTCATCCTGCAGAGATCTCTTGTAGCATGCAGGAATCAGAACTTGGTCTATTATGTTTCATCACCTGCTTCGCCCTCGTTGACCTTTAGCTTGTTGATCGTAGGGAAATTGTAGTGACATAAATACTGCCTTGTGCTCACATGTATGTGCTTCCTAAAAATGTGCTTTGTTGACTCTGAGCCAAATCTTCAGGTGAGCGTTTTCATCTCAGGTTGTGTGACGTTTGAATCTCAAACCAGTGGACATGCGGTGAATCATGCTCGTTCTCAAAGAAGATCTTTGCATGCTTGATTTTAAAGAATGAAGTAGTTATAATCCATCATTTTGCTGCTGTTGCGTTATCACAGTGGTTCATTGTTGTGTTACCGTCCTTCACTTCCTTAAAATGCAGATTTCTCTTTTTACTCCGTATTATTAGTATCACTGTTACAAAACACGTTTACTGGCATTCAGACAATTAGAAATATATGATTTGAAGTGTTTCATGGTGAATTATCTTTTAAAACAATAGCACAGCCTCTATGTACAGTAGTAGTCATGTGATCATGTGATCTGAGCCACAACAGCGGGGTGGCTCAGCACTTACATTATGTAAAATAGGACTTATTGTTAATAGGAAATAAGTATGAATAACATTTGAAGATAAAATGCCACATGATGACCATTACAAATATTTTATATTTCAATATGTAAAGATAAATATCAAAAATCTTCTGTGACAACACACATAAGAGATTAAAAGTCTTGGGCTTGTGATACTTTTTGTGCCATTCGTGGACATTTACGCCTCTCTACCCCCCTACAAAAATGTTTTTAGACGTGTGCTTGACAAACAAAACAACTCCAGGGTCTCTGCATAATTAAAGTGCTCAAGTGAATGAGACGAAAACGCTGGTCCAAACTCCACGTAGAGAAGAACGTACTCGATTATCAAGAAAACAAAATGACAAACGCATAAGGCAAACGGACAACACAGATGCTGTTCAGGCACCAAACAATGTGACTGACTGTGCTTCACACTACGTCTGCTCAGTCTCAAGTATTGCTGTTGTCTCAGGGAGGGGCCTCTAGACAGTGTGTATGTGTGTCCCTGGCTCCTCCACTGGCCAGCAGAGACACCCAGCGGTGAAAACCATGTATTACCACTGACTCCAAACACTTACATCACAGAATATTTCCACATTGTACCCCTAGACGCAAGCTGTCATATGACATTATACATTAAAATAATAAGAGAAAAAAAATAGATTTCACACATCAGTTCACAAAAAACATCAAAGTGATATCTGTAGTGCTTATGAAATTATGTCTTCTATATAGTGGTCACAATCTGAGGAATGTTGAACCTAAATACCATCCTCTCAGGGATGAAGTATGGTTAATCCACATGGCAGTGAACCTCTCATTCAACGCACTGTAAAAACATCAGAGAGACATTCTTTTTGGGGCGGTAAAATGTCTCGTCTCTGTTCTGCTGTACAAACAGCCGCGCAGGTGGAGCAGACAAAGCAAGGTGTCCACTCTCCTCTTCCTCCTCCACATCAAAAGAGGATCTGTATCTATGGTGCGTTGCCACGGCTTCCCCTGGGTAACGCGACGCTATTTTTAACGGGCAGGGTCACCGGGAGCTCTCATTCAGTAGCAGGCAACAACATACTGACTGTCTCGCCACACTGAGACGGACAAGCGTGAAGCTGCCCCCCGATCAAACACGAGCCTGCTCTGCTTATTCCCGCCGCCGTTGCCCTTCTAATGCGTTCATTAGAATGGAAACGCTTGATTAAAATGATTGATTAAAATAGAAAAGCTTTGTCTAGGCCAGCTGCGACTGGAACGGCACAGAGACGTGTGAAGTGCTGCTGGCAGCGACTCCGGAGCCTCGCTCGTGAAGGGGAAATGTTGCTCAAAAGAGAAGTGCCGCCCCTTTGTTAAGGCTCAGAGATGCTCTAACGGTAGCAGGCGGCTGTGCTCGTGGGCTCATGGGATGAAGACGCGAGAAGCTGCCTCTTGTTTTGCACTATTGCGGTGTGTATGCATGACTTACGGTGACATCTCAAACTATTGCACAACACATATGTACAGTATTCTACATCAGTGGGAACGCAGAGATAGAAGGAGAACCAAAGTTTCATGAGGACCTTACTGTGTCTGGTTATTATTGCTGATGCATGATAGGCACGATAAACTTAAAGATATAATGTGCTTGTAACACTGTTCACACCATCAGAATCACTTATTACATACTGTTATTGATGCATTTGTAAGCATTTTGTTTTCTAGATGAGAAATGCTCTCATACTGTGATACAGACCAGGACAAGATGAGTGTTTTTTTTTTCTCCTTCTATCCCATCCCCACACATGACAATCCTCTCAGAACCAGAAGAAGCACAAACTGGTGAACACAAAGGATTCGGTAAAGCATTATAGCATTGCACATACCTTAACCTCAGCCAGAGCTTATTACCAAACATGGCCTCCGTCCAAGTCAACAGTCGACCTTTCTGAACTTCATTCATCTCTTTGTTCCCATCTCTGTCCCTGTAATGCCACAACAGATGGAAACAGTCGTCATATCTTGTGGGGCTCACGTTCCTGTGGCCCCGTTATCACAGCCGGGATTGGCAGGCAATCAGCAGGACAGATCCCACAACAGGCAAGGAGCACAGGTAAGGAGCGATGGAGCAGAAAGAGGGGGAATTGAGGGACTGAGCTCTGGGGGTTAAGGTGTGATGAATGCTTCAAGTGAATTTTCTCTCCCTCTTGACTTCCTCTGTCTCCCTCTCTTCAAGCAGGGCCGGGGTTTAGTGGACAGGGAGGATCTACGAGCTCAGTGGATCATAGCTCAGACTCGGGTGAGCCGATGTTCTGGTAGCCCGTCTTGGTGCTGGTGCCGTAGTTGGTGTTGGTCATCTCCTGGGTGCCGCCGGGGCCCAAGTAGGCGCGGTGTGCGGGCATTGGGGACGGAGCCTCGCTGGGGTTCTTGCTGAGGATGAAGCGCTGCTCGTCCTGTTCCTCCAGGTTGGAAATGTCCTTCATCATGCCTTTACGGTAGGAGACGGACAGCTTGTTGGAGCCGTCTGAGATCAAGTTGAAGTGGCGGACGATGAAGACGATGGGTAAAGGCAGCATGGCTACCACGATGAGCGAGTAGGCCATAGCTAACGCCCAGGGAGGGTAACTATGGAAACTTTCTGAGCCCTACAAACAAAAGAGGAGGATGGCAAAAAAAAAAAAAAGACAAAGAGGTTAGAATAGAGGGGAAGGACGAGAAGAGACGAGGCAGAGGTAGGAGATATCGGCCACTGACCTCAGACTCCACCCACGCGTTGTATCCTGCAGGACTGATGGCCATCTCAATGACAGTGGCAATGATGAGAACCACCAGGATGGCAGGAGACACGTATCTCCACATGTAGTAATAGAAGGAGTACGGCCTGAAACCAAGCATGTCCTCCAGGTCCTGCATAAACCTGAAAGACAGAAAGTCAGAAAGACAGAATGAAAGAAAGAAAGAAAAAAGGAAAGACAGAATGACAGAAGGAGTGCAAGGCAGAAACAAAAAGATAGAAAGAAAGAAAGAAAGAAAGAAAGAAAGAAAGAAAGAAAGACAAAAGGAAGGAAAGAAAGAATGACAGAAGGGATGCAAGACCAAAACAAAAAAGAGAAGGAAAGAAAGGCAGAAAGGAATAGACAGACAGAAAGAAAGAAAGAATGGCAGAAGGGAAGAAAGACAGAAAGACAGGAGGAAAGAATTACAGAAGGAAAGAAAGACAGGAGGGAAGAAAGAAAAACAAAAGGAAGGAAAGAAAGAAATGACAGTAGAAATGCAAGACAAAAAACAAAGAAGGGAAGAAAGACAGGAGGAAAGAAAGAAAGAAAGAAAGAAAGAAAGAAAGAAAGAAAGAGATGATGTCTCTTTTATCATTTCTTTAAATATTAAATTCAGTAATGTCTGAATTCCATTTAACTGGTAATGTCTACAGTCTTGGTAAAATTTGAGACCGCTCTCACTGCAAATCAAACACTTCAGACTACGAGCATCTTGAATACTCATCACGTGTCTTCCGTCTGCACGTCAAGTTACCTCTTAGTGCCGTAGATCCAGGCCACAGAAACATTCTCAAGTATCACCACCACAGTTAGAGGCAAACCGGCCGAGTAGTCATCAAACATGGTGACAAAGTAGTTCCCTGAACGCTGCACGAACAGCAGGCCTAACAGGAAGGCGATGACACAGCACGCCACTGAGGGACAGAAGAAGAAATACTCCGTCAGAATCAGAAACCCTCAATAAGAGGGCACCTGGAGACCTGGAGAGAACCAGAGGTAAGGGCCTACCACACAGGATCTCTTTGCGGATCTTGAAAGCGTCCAGGATGGGAGTGGTGATGCCGGTCATGGTGCCGATCATGCTGCCCAGGCCCAGGTTGATCAGCATGAAGAAGAACATGACGGACCAGAAGGGACTGGCAGGGAAGTGGGTCATGGCCTCGGTGAAGGCGATGAACGCCAGGCCAGTGCCCTGGACCGCCTGGGGGACGGAGAGGAGGAGGAGGAGAGGAGGAGGAGGTGAAGACGGGAACAGCGGTCAAAAGAGGAAATAACACAGAAATTAATAAACTTAACTTAAATCTCTATGTTTATTAATGAAGGCAATGACACTTAAAATTTGAGCAAAAATCAATAACTAGAATATTTTTCTATGACCTCTGGATGAAGAGATGACCTTGAAAAGCAATAACAAGACTAAAGGCTAAACAGAAAGGGAGACTGTGGACATATAAATGGAGATGAAGACCTAAAACTGGACTCATTATCTAGTGAGAAGGTTATAGCCTCGGGACAAAGGGCTGCAGAGACACAGCGGTTTGATTTAAACACACACACACATGCGTGAGCCGAACAATGGAGGAGCATGACGGTGCATATATTCTGGCACTCACTCACCATCGCTGGCGCACGTCGCGACAGCGCCGGGTGCTGGTATTGTGGTTTATTTCTTTATTATTTTAGTTTGGATTGTAGGTGACCAGTAGTCCTGTTTTCGTTTTTTGTTCATGTTGTTTAGGTTTACTTTAAGCACTTTAAGTTAGTTGGGATGTGGTCAGGGTCCTACGGCCCTATGTGGGCTGGCCTCGTGTCCGAATTCCTCTTTTGTTCTTTTTGGCCGGCTTTTTGGTTCTTTGAGTTTGTTTGTCCCCTGCTCTTGTTTTTGAATTTAAATAAAACACACATTTTTGTACACCCTCCGATTCTTCTCTGGCGTCCCTCTATATGTTATGTGTCTGTTGAGCCTTCGAGACCGTAACAGTTGATTATACTGCTCAAAGCCAAAACCATCCACTTGCACGGCAATTAAATCTCTGACTCGTGACGGCTTACGCCACAAACAATGCGATGGATTAAACTGAACCATGTGAGATAAAAGCCTCAGATACAACTTTGATTAACAGACTGATCATGACAGACGTGAATGGACTGAATCTCTTGATACCTAAACTCTTATTTCTATATTTCTAAAAATAGAAATGTAGAATCATATTTTCATCTCAGCCTGAGAGGTTTCCACCGACCTTATTGAGCTCGTCCTCCAGGACACAGGCGTCCAGGCCCAGCTGGTCGAAGGTGTCTTCCTTCACCGTCTTAATGACTCCGTACATTTCCGCGTAGTCCTGGCTGGACAGGTGGGAGAAGTTGACGTGAGGAGGGATGAGATCTCTACTCAGCACACCTGTGTTTAGGTAACCCAGGATCTTCTCCGCGTTCCTGCAGTTGGGAGAAGCATGGAAGAAAACAAAAACATGTGAGTGAGTAAAGATGACGGTGCAAACGGCTGCTGGAGGGCGGTGTCTGTTCTGACGCACTCACTCGACAACACACTTCTCGTTCATGATGTTTGCCTTGAATCCCAGCACGGCGAACACCACTAAAGTGGCCAGAATGGAGGTAACGAAGTTGATGACGGAAACCAGGGTTGCGTCGAAGTGGCAGTTATTGTCTCGCTTGTTGTAGCTGGAAAAGGCAATTACACCTCCAAAGCCCAGACCCAGGGCAAAGAAGACCTGCGTCGCCGCTTCTCTCCACACCTGCGGCTCCAACATCTTCTCCAGCTGATGACAGGAAGGGGG
>JASGAT010395896.1:11685-26646 GCA_030220025.1 Chelon auratus
GACATAAAGACTAATGAGACAAAAAGACTAATGATGGTTCTGTCAAATTTAATGCCATCTATCTTCTTGAAAACATGAATATTTCATATATATCCTATTCCACCCGCCTTCCACGCATGATTAAAGATGCAGTGAGAGAAATATTTCAGCTGAACGCATCCATTTCTTTCACCGTTGGCACATTTTTTTATTTCTTTCATACTTTAAATATAATTTCTCTGTAATTTAACCTATTGGGTCTCTTTGGAGAGTTAAAAAGTTCTGTGGGTTTTAATGTTAGTCGGCCACATGCCATCCTGTCATTTACTCCTGCAGCGCTACAGTTTCTTGTACCACGAGATGAATTCTCAGCTTCATCCAAGCTCTCACAACCTAAAGTCGAAACTGAATCACTGCAAAACCACAATTTTTTTAGACCTTCTTGTTTGAGGCTCTTTCATGGTAGCATTTCTGTCGGTGGTGTGATCACACAGATTCACCACTAGAGGGAGACATCAACCCAATGACACCACACTGTCGACACTAATGACATTTCCTATGAGTGGATGTGAAAGAGTGGACATGGATCCATCTGCCACTCATGACTCAGCTGCTCTTTTGTACCCACTTGCACTGTCACATGTCAGCAGCAGTAGTGTGTGTGTGAGAGGGGTTGAGATTAAGATACTTTCGACCAACACAACAAATTAATACCTATTATTTTTATTCCGATAATGTCTATTTGAGGTAACAGATATTACAGTGTGTTTTATCATCACATTCCTTTCTCCTATCGCTATTTTTTTTGTCTGTGTGTGTGTGNGGAGTCATAGACATAGCGCTCATTTTCTCTCACCTTAGGGGTGAACATGTGAGCGATGCCGTCCACCGCTCCCTTCAGCATCAAACCTCGTACCAGGAAACAGAAAAGCACCACGTACGGGAAGAGGGAGCTGAAGTACATCACCTAAGAGAGAGAGAGAGAGAGATAAAGTCAAGTACATTACACAGCGTTGCCATGGACAATTGTTTTCTGAGGGCTCACACATGGAAGACGAGCTGCAACCATACGCACTTAAACACACACACTCTCTGGACGGACCAGTCTGGAAACTGCCTTGTGTTTGCCTGCCGCTGAATCTGTGAACTCTTACCAAATGTGGAGACGAGTCCTTGAAGTCAGAAATCCTTCCTGCAGCATTTCAGGGAATCGCTGCAGCTCTGAATATGATAATTGGATTACCAAGTTTATTGTTTAAAAAACTGTGTCAGACCTTGGCGGTCAGCTCTCGATTGTGTATTTTCCTATTGGGACTGCGTGCTGGATGTTGTGTTGTGGTGCATGACTCACTCTCTGGATCGAGATTACAGGATGTTGATGCAGTTGTTGCCAAACTGAGAATTTTCCATCTGCACCCTGAACCAGTTTTAGCTTGGTTCAGTTTAAGCTTATTAATGTTGCATGGACCTCTCTTCCATAATATAGATGGGATCCAAAAATAGAGACTTAGCACCTTACCTTTGTCTGAAAAGAAGCAGCAAAGTGAATGACACACTCGCTGATAAGGATGAATCACTGACTAAAAATAGAAATGTAAAGCTTTTGTGGGAATAATTTATTGTCTTCATATCAGGTCTGATTAGAGCTGATTGAAATGCAAAGCGTTAATCTCTGGGGTTTGCAGGCCCAGTCCCCGCTGTGGAGCTGCGGACTTCCCGTACCTTCCCAGAGGACTGGATGCCCTTGATGACAGCCATGCAGACCAAGATCCAAGCCACCAGCAGGGACAGGGTCATCTTCCAGTTCAGGCCACCGGTGTCGTCGATGGAGCTGGTGATGTTGAGAGTCTGGCGGTACCAGAAGTAGGTGGTGGCCGAGCTCTTCTCGCACTCTGGCACCACGACTGTAACGGCAAAAGGAAAAGTGAGGGGAAATGCCATAATTGGCTCTTACTGTGGCTTTACTTACAGGAAATCTGACATATTGATTTCATTATTTCTTTCAGATAAATGCATTTGCAATACAAAAGCTGGTAAAAGTAACAACAATAACAAAAGACTATAGAAAATTATTAACATTTATTAAATTGCAGCAATGTATATAATGTAGGCTAATTAAGGTATTTACACTTACTAGTTATACCAATTCTTCATTCGTCCTATTTTTAATCCTATCAAATACTGCATAAATCATCTGTTTTCATCAGTTGCAAGTAGAAATTCTTGATGATTAACGTGAAAATAATAATATTCTATAGTTTTGCATGAGCAGAGTATTTGAGGACAAGCACACTGTACTTTCCATCTCTGCACAGCACCCCGCTGAATTTATAATCATAAGCAGAGTCAACATCCTGCCTTCTCATGCTAATGGAAGCCGATGCCCTTTACACTGCCAGAACCTGTATGTGCCTCCACCACAGGCTACCAGCTGCCAGCCATTTGAGGTACTGACGCTGTTGACCAGGTCATTCCAGCTGACAAGCCTCGCCAACAGAGCTGCCCTCTAGGATGAGGCTCAGCTATAGAGACAGCACAAGCACTCCTCTGTTAGAAGCCTGCAGAAACACTGCTGCTTGAATGCGGCACCACAGCAGGGCAAGCTGCTTCGATGCAAAGACACGTTCTGCAGCTTTAAGCACCACCCAGAGTAGCGTGCCTGTGTGTGTCAGCTGAATAGGAAATTGTCCTGAAGGAATCTGCAGAACTCTTTTTTTTCCTCTACTTGGCGTCAAGAGCCTTATAGTTAAGTAAAAAGCATTTGTGAGGACAATTGTCTTTGGCCATACATCTCTGTTACTTTCTGCAGATGTTTAGTGGGCTTTGTGGACTCACTGGCTTGGGATCCATTTCTCTCGATGGGGCATTCAGCCCAAGGCAGTGGATACTGGAAAGACTGGAAGAAATAGAAGATGCTCCAGCCAATAATCACATTGTAATATAGGCCTACAAAACCGCAAACCTGAAGAGAAATAAGAGAGAACAGATGTACTTAGCAGGAACAGTCACACAAATGCATTAACACAAACAGTACAGAGACAAACAGCATGCAACGTGTTGGCTTGAATGCCTCCTCTTGAGTCAGGGCATAGACACTGAGCACACAGCTTAAGTCAGAGTGCATATGAATTATTGAGCTGTTTGCTCTCAGCAGCCCAGGCTGGGATCCTCTATGAGGAGGTATTTATAGCCGCTGAATCTCCCTCTGCCATATCCGAGCTGCCACACGCCTCACTGCTCCGGGCCGGGCCTCACCATCACCTCGTTTGCAATAGATTGATGAAAACACTCACTGACCAACTCAGCCGCTGACTGACTATGTTTTAAGCTTGTGACGCTGATGGGACGGGAACATGATGGGTCTCTACTCCTGCTGATGACGGGGACAGATTATGACAGTGATCGGCGCTGGTCTTTGCATGCCACTTGCTTGAAAGCAACCACAGGAAGTAATATGAGCAGACAGAGGGAGTGTAATGGAGTAAAATCTACAGAATAACATGTCTGATTGACTGCATCATCATCCAGCAGCCCTATAAAATAAATCTTTGTCCCAAACATATTGTATTTCTTCACAAGCTGCTATAACTGCGCTGCAAAACTATGGCCTGTATAAACAGGCATAACATTACGACCACCTTCCTAATATTGTGTAGGTCTCCCTTGTGCCTCCAAAACAGGACTCATCAGAGAATGGACATGGGCCTTCTGAGGGTGTCCTGTGGTGTCTGGCAACAGGATGTTGTTAGTGGGTTGAGGGGAGGGGTCTCAGTGAATCATCCCACAGATATTTGATCAGTTTGGGATCTAGTGAATTTGGAGGCCAGGTCAACACCTTGTGCTGTTTTACATGTTTTTTTGAGTTGTTCCTAAAACGTATTTTTGTGTGTGTGTGTCTGTGTCAGGCTGCATCCTGCTGGGGATGGCTGCTGCCATCAAGGAGTGTAATTGCCATATAGTGGGGGCGCCTGGTCTGGTCTAGATGGGTGGTACATGATTAGATTAGATTGGATTAGATTAGATTAGATAGATCCTTTATTTATCCCAGGAGAACATTGTATTGTCATCGATGGTCAAAGTTATTTACTTCTCCTGTCAGTGGTTTTAATCTTGGGGCTGATCGGTGTATATAATTTATAAAATAATACTTGTAAAAAACAAAATAATAAATATAGATTAGAGCAGCATTTTGAATGCTTGTTAAATACATTCAAATTGTCAGAAAATAAAAGAAATGTGACTAGACTCGGCAAAATCAGTGGATCGCTATTAGGAATTTGAGTGTTTCACAATTAAATGATGTGCGCTCATAATTGTTCTATTGATGGAAAATGTTTTTGATTTAGTCCATCACTATCAGACAGAATCTTTGGCTGACAACTTTTCTTCCACTGACACCTGCTGGGTAGATTATCATGTACTTTGGTATCTAAATTCATGCTCTCAAGTCATGATAGACTTGAACGCGTTCCCTTTGCATTTCATCAAGTGCCACCATTACTCAGCATTTAAGATCAAATATCTCAGCTTTTAAAACCTTTTTATCACTGAGCCCAGCTTAGCATGTTGACATCAGCATTTAGCATACAGAGCCACTAACATGGCTGTGAACTGAGAGCACAGGCAGTAATTAAGACATTAGTGACGACATGAAGTCCCTGTATAATTATCATATGGTGAGTGGAGGCTAGCTGGAGGCCGTGATAATCACACTTACCATGAGGCTGGAAACCCCGATGCCCCCCAGCTGTGGGTAAACGTAGTTCCACACCCCGATGCTGCCACGCCTGATCCTCTGACCCACGGCCAGCTCCAGGAAGAAGAGGGGTATACCGATGAGGAGGAGGAGAATAAAGTAGGGCACCAGGTACGCACCTGAGACAGAAAAAGGGACGAGGGAAAAATAATTACTGCACAGATTCTTTTATTTGAATGCTCACTGGCTTTATGTTTGAAATCCATGTGTGGTGAAGGATGAAAGCTGCCTGTAAAGCAGAGGAAAGGTCATTATTATATTCATTCTCTCAAATTCTATTTCTGGAATCTATTCTTTTTATCTTCCGCCACTGTTGCCAATCCCTTTTCTCTTTTCCCTCTTCCGCTTTCTTTTCCTCTTTCCATTCTCATTTTTGGCTTCTATTCATCACTTCGTCAGATATGACCCTTTTTTTTATGCACAGACGGGACGACAGGGCGGGAGAAGCAGGCGCTCTCAGACAACAAGTCACGTCCAATCCTGCTGACGTCAAGACATGAAGGGGCACCATGGTGACAAAACCATCCAAAGGCAGAGAGGACGGGGTTCATATACTGACAGCCTGTTTCCAGGCTGGAAACAAACGACGTCTGACTCGATCAGAAATTCTGATAACACCACGAGTGGCTATTAGAGGTAGCAGCAGACAAAGAAAACAAAGACAGGGACACAGTGTTGGTTGTCAGAAGTGGCTTCTGTATCTGTGACCTTTTTTTTTTCATTGAATTTGAATGTTTATTCTGAGCAGCACACAACAGAGGCAAACTAAATGTGTTAGCAAGGAGATATTATTGTCCTTTGTTTACCAGATGTTGCACTTCAGCCAAACCATTAATGAATTACACCACAACATACAGGGACACAGGGACATGCTCCGGGACAGAAAACGCTGTAGTTCAATACAGTAATTTATAGAGGAGAATAAATCTTAATGATTTTAAAGATGTTTTTTTCTGCTGGCCTTCAAGATTTCTTGATTAAAGTAGGCTATGACAGTAGGTGCTGTCCAGTCAGAGTACATTCAAATTCTGGAAACATCCAAGGCCGATAGAGAAGAGAGTATAGTCAGATTTTTGATAATACATACACCGTATATGTTTTGGGGCGGCTGTGGCTCAGTAGGTAGCGCGGGTTGTCCACGAACCAGAGGGTCAGCGGTTTGATCCCCGGAATGTGCTACATGCCGAAGTGTCCTTGAGCAAGACACTGAACCCCCAGTTGCTCCCAGTGCGTGGCACTGGTGTGTAAATGTGTGTGTGCTTGTATGAGCGAATGGGTAGATGTGTCTATGACTGTAAAGCGCTTTGAGTACCAATAGGTAGAAAAGCGCTATATAAAAGCGAGGCCAAGGCCATTTTACATTAGTCAGGACATTAAAGTGAACTGTCTTTGAAGTGTCTTTGTTTTGTTTGAAGAAAGAAACTGTTAAATGCTATGATACTGGGAGTCAAGATTTTCTCACTTTAAATTATTCAAAGTAAAAACATTAAAAGCGTTCACCAGTTTGTCCAATGCAAAGCAATAACTGCTGCTAGCCACTTGCTCAGTCATTTAATTATAAATGATGGATGATCTTTTTCATTTCTAATAATGAAAAGACTGCACGTATATAACATAAAAATAAATTCATCCCGAAATTTACAAGTGGACAAACGATAAATGTAATGACAGAGAACAGGAGGCAAATAAAATAAAATGGGAATAAAATGGCAATCGTCTGCCTCTGTGGCCAACGTCCTATGGCTTCTAGTGAATATATTGATAACAGATTATGGATATGTGGGTCATGCACGGTTCATAGTCCGACTAGAAAGGAAAGACTACAAAGGAATGGAGTGTTTAAACTCAGTGTAAAACCACTACAGCATCGCTTTGCTTGACAAACACAGCATGTTAGCTTGCTTGCTGGCAGGAGGCAAAAGGACGTTTCTGCCTCTTTTGCTCACCACCTGGACTGTTTACCTGCATGCAACCAAAAAAACTCCTCAAAAGTTATTGGTTAACACAACTGGGAAAACAAACAGATACAATAAAGCTTCTGTTTTTCAAAGATTTTGCAAAGCACTGTGACGTCTTCACTATTTGCCGGCTTCATGAAGAACATTAAAATTCTAGTCATGGTCTTGTCTCATTAGTCTTGCCAGATATTTTTGCCTTGTGTCGTGTGAAGACAAATGTTAAGATTCTGCAGGTAGATTTCACCAGGAGACACAAGCAAAGTGATGCAAATTAATTATATGCGGATTATGTATAGTAAAAATACATACAAAACAGTAGAATTACATCTTTGTCTTTAATCATTTTTGACTAGAAACACTGAAAAATGGCAGAGAATGGATAAGCGACAGAGACAGCTTGTCCGTACTGCTGGACAAGCCCAGACGAGACAATGCAGCACCTCCCACCCAGTAAAGATCCAGCAGGGACGCACACTCATTACTGCGACTCATTACACACACATACACACACTGATTAAAATGTACCAATACTCTTCAGTGCCGTTATCTCGCATTTCAAATACCCTCTCTACACACACCTCCCACACTAGGTAACAACAATGTCTGAAAGCCCAGGAAATGGGTATTTACTCTTCCACTTCCTCCATCTTAGTCATCGCCACCCTCACATCTCTATATAATGCCAGTGAATCATAATACCAAAGAGATAAGCTTGAGAAATCTGCAAGCAAGGCAAATAAAGTTGAAACTGGAGCATCTCACGGCATTATATCAGCCCTCTCGGAGAGCTCCGTCGCATTAGTGAGGATAAATTACTAATCTCACAGCTGCAGACGGAACTTAATTTGAGAAATGTGAAATAAGTGACTGGGTTCATGTGATTTGTGTGTGTGTCAGGTGAAACTTGAAACAAAAACTATATGTACTCTAGCTTCTTCTGCACCAAATCCCAGAGTCTGCACTTAAATTCTTGAAAGATACCAAAGTCCCTCCATCACAGCAGTCAGGCTTTAGACCTGCTCACAGCACGAGAACTGTTGTATCTGCTGATGTGGATCACTTGAGGAAAAGCAAGCAAGCAAGAGTTTCAGATCACATTCTCCGACGAATAAATACTTTTTACTTTCCAACTCAGCATTGTGATGCCCACTTACTGGTTTTCTACAGACTATTAAAGGGGAATTACTATTTTTTTACAACCTAGGCTTTATTTCTGGCATAAAATACTCACCCATATAATTTTGGTGTCATTTGGAGTCGTTCAGAAGATATTTAGATCCAGCAGAGCGCCGCTTATATCCATATAGTGGGAGTGACTGGGGCACCGAAACGCAGCCTCTGAATAACACATTATCTGCCGCGAAACTCGTTCATTTCACCAATATTTTGCTATGATACGCTAGTGCTATTTCCCATTGAGACAGAGTTACCTGTTACTATTCACGGACGTGCAGCTGTTTGTTGTTCTTTGTCCAGCTGTTCCTCTCTCTGCCTCCGCATCCTCCTTTCAACAAGCTCCTCATCCATATACTCTGACTCAAAATGCTAAGGACATCCATCATAAACAAGGTCATCATCCACAACCTCAGAATTGGAAAAATATTCAGCCATGTTGCAAAAAACTAGCAGTAGCAAATTACAGGTAAGCCAACCGTCGAGGGTGCGCGCGGCGCTCAGAGATGACATCATCCAGGTCAGAGGTTAGTAGGCCAATCTACAGACCCCTGATGATGATAACAGGTAACTCAGGACTCAACGGGGAATAGCACTAGTGTATCATAACAAAATATTGGTGAAATGAACGAGTTTCGCGGCAGATAATGCGTTATTTAGAGGCTGCGCTTCGGTGCCCCAGTCACTCCCACTATATGGATATACGCGGATGTAAATATCGTCAGAACAACTCCAAACTCCAAATGAAATTCCAAATTTATATGGGTGAGTAAACGATCGTATTTTATGCTAGAAATAAGGTCGAGGTTGTAAAAAAACGGTAATTCCCCTTTAAACCTTTCTAGAATTTGTTCTATACTCTGCAATTACAGCTAAAGATGTAAACGTCAAAGCAGATTAATGTACACAATATAAGCTTCAATATCAGTTGTTAAATTCAGAGTTAACGACCACAACGTCAGATTGCAGGAGATACTGGCTTTGAAAAGTCCTGATACAAACTCTAAAGTGGGGAAAACTCTTTCCCACTGCGATGCAGATTTACTACTGGGATGACCCTGTCCTCTGAGAGACTTCAAAACTTCAAAAGTTTCATGCTTTTAATATTGTGTATTTCTACTGGTGCAGTTGTGAATGAAGGAGTGAATACATTAATTTATGGGGAGCATTGTGCAATATGATTCAAATTAAGGTTTTATGAGATACAAAAATATAGCATTAAATTTTACACCAACCACCATGAGATGGAAATTTCCAATTAAATCACATCTGAGCAAATAGTTGCCACACAGTATCCTACATGGGTCTGTGGGTAGCTAACAAATCCCTGTTTAAATCATTAAGTGCTATTAACTTAACCTCTACCATCTGAGTGGTGATTTTATAGAAGATTTTACAGAACCAATAAAAAAAAAATCACATCCACAGCCTTAACCCAAGACAACATGTCTAGTTGTTAACCCTACTCTGTACCCTGCAGGGACACATGTTCATCATGGGTGGTCCAATTAGGAACTGACATCCAGACCTAGGACACTTTACACAAAGCCTTCAGAGTTCTGTGGTTCAAACAGACGGTAAACTACCAACCATGTAGACATATTCATCCACCTACCTCCACCGTTTTTCTGGCACAGGTAAGGAAACCTCCAAACGTTACCCAGACCCACAGAGAAGCCAACCTGGGCCAGGATGTACTCCAACTTGTTGTTCCATGCCGGTCGGCCGTCCTCAGCGTCAGGGTCAGGGGAAGGCAACAGGGCCTTTACTGGAGCAGTAGAGCCAGGACTCAGACCCATGCTCATCTGACTGCTCTTATAGTCCATGGGGTGCTCCAGGGACAGCAGGTCGGCCACCGACTCAGTGACCGGCTCATTGCTGTGCTCCCGCTGGGTCACCTTGGTGTTCTTTGGCATGGCCACGATGCAGGAGCTCCTTCAGAGGAGACGTTGACAGGTGGCGAGGAGAGGTGAACCTGAGGAACTGGCCTGGGTAGAAGACGGGAAGATGCAAGGGAAAGAAACTTGTGCTTTTCTTAAATCTGTGAAGAGAAATGATGGAAAAGAGTTCAGTGCATTCTGCCCTAACACTATATTATTACAAAACTACATTCAAAAGCCTAACTTTTCTCTAAGAGGACGGATTTCTATGATCCACAACAAAGATACCTTGGCTTTAACCGTGCCAACAGGTTGCGGTAAATTCATCAACTTCCTATTGAGTCAACTTCCTATTCCCACATGAGCCATTTACTGGTCTGGCTCTTAAAAGACAATCAAGGCTAAAAGAACATGAGCTAAGATGTATCTTGATAACTAATAAATCATTTAATAATTTAAATCAGTTATCACAATCATATCCGTTCTGGGTACAGCTTATTAAATGTAAATGTTTGTTTAACTTCTAGTTAGGAAATTAAATTACAGTGTATATGGTGTTTTCTCTAAATAAATTAATTTGCCAAGAAAGGGAAGGAACATAATCATCCAGCCCTTCCCATAAAAACTACTCAGGGCCCAGACTTTAAGTGACTTTAACCGTTTAGCTTCAGCTGCAGTTTACTAGAATCCAGGAGCACTTTAGAGACAAAAGGTATTTCGGTAATCCATTTCATTAGCGAGATACACAGATTGAATTACAATCCATTTCACAGCAGCCCATTATACTAAAGTTCAGTCATGTGAGTAGCATGAACAGCAGCGAGCAGTCTGTCTGTGTGACTACTGGCCTCACGAGAATGCAGTGCGGCAAAACTAAAGCCTCTGAGCACAGTTTTCGTCACTTATTAGCCTCTCTGTTATTTCTTATCACACAGCTTCAGCATCTTGTCTACAAGTCTTTTTTTACAACCCAGTTCTGCTGTGATGGAAGAGGCCAGTGCTCCCGAATTAACTGGCTTATTTTAAGTTGGTCTCTCTAAGTTCTCTGGCATGTGCTAATACCCCTATAATTATACAACCCTGGGTGTCGTGCCTTCCTCGATGGGAAACCGGCGTAGATCACTGTTCAGCAAGAGCTACTGAACCCAGATACTCTGATTCTCGTCCGCAAATGAGGATTTTACTGTTATAAACCAGTTTAGCTGTGCATCCTGTGCTATGACATTGTCAGATAAACAATACGTAAATAGAAAATTGTTGCACCAGAACCAGAGATATCATCTTTCCCTATTAGTCTCTTATTTGTCCATGTCAAAGCCTGGCTCCTACATAATGCAACTCAGCCACTGACAGCTTGGTCAGAGATTCGTGTGGGTGATGCTGATAGTGGGTAAGGTAGCCTTGAGCTTCTAGCCTCAAGCAAATAGTAAGATACATCACATATTCCCTAATATTTGGTTAATATTGTACTTCTGGTGGTTAGATTTGTTGTGCATATATCTGTACTATATGCAATGACAATAATCTAATGTAATTTAATAAATTAAATCACAATGCCTCGTGTGACACCACTTGAGACGACAGAATCAGAACCAGACTTTGATATTTAAAATATGCTGCATTCAAATATACGGAGTTTGTTGAGTGAAATAGTGCCTCTGCTCTTTTGTCGTGCCAGCAAATTGTTTTTTCTTTTAGTGGTATGTAAAATACAGTAACATTGAAGAGTAAAATGGAAATTTATAGCTGCAAGCATGAAAAGTCAAGATGACAAGACTGGTCTTTGAAAATGACATGAAAACCCTGAAAGTATTAAGTTATTAACTAAAGAGTGATGCAGACAACCTTGGTTAAATGCCAAAAGAGCAGCAACGGGACTTTGAGGGCAGATTTATTGTCCTGCTGTGTGAGATGGGTGAGATCTGACTTTCCATTTAGGCAGCTCAAGAGCAGAGAATAGAAGCCAGAGGTGTTTGATCTGGAGACAAGGCCTCTAATCAGAGCCGGGCTTGTATTCACGGTGACTCCTTAAGAACGTTTGCCAGCCGCCCGGACTCTAAACACCATCCAAAGGCCGGACCAGTAGCACGCAAATCACATTCCTCAACAGCCCTGCAGTCACGACACGCAGTAGCTCTGGAGGCTGAGAGCTCGACACAGATCTCAGGGCTACAGTGACCTTTCTCACAGCAGCACACAACTACACAATACTGAGTCATCGCCAAACACGGAGGTGTGAAGCAACAACGGGCATGTTTGCAAACATAAGGTTTTTTTGGCTAAGCTGCAGTTTCGGGGATAGTAAACTGTAGGTTGGAGCTCTGAATGAATGGCAACTTGATGTTTTTTTGCTGTACTTAGAAAGAAACAGTCTCGGTTTACTGCATGTGGGTTATGAAGGTGGTTGCCTGTCAGAAACAAATGGCAGACTGGATCCTCACTCCGGCATTCTGATCACGTGCAGTGAAAGTTTTCAATGTTGCTGTTGCGGTACACCAGCAACTTTCATGGGTTCACAGTCTGTGCTGACACAGATGGTGCATTACAGAGACAGCAGGACTTCACATACAGTGCAAGACATGGTCACAGATTATGACTCAGTAGTCAATCACCATCTGAGAGAAACAGTGAGAAGAAGGGATTTTTTTTCAGGATACTCTACAAATGTACAGAAGATAATCAAATGCATGTAATTAGGACTGTTGGGGAGAAATTAGTGGAAAGGAAAACGTGCTACAGACATGTGTTAACGTTCCAAAAGAAATAGGAGTGGTGGCGATAGACCCCTGTGGCTAAAGTTGAGGGTCACGGGGTGTGCACGGCCGCCTCCCTGGGGGCAGATGTGTGATCCTGCTTTGCCTTCCTGTAACTCTCCACAGACAGTCTGGTGTTGATGATGTAACAGCACAGGTTCTCTACAAAGATACGCTCCACTTTTATCTAGTGTGGTTGCTAAGCAATGGCTCTTCCTGCAAAATTGAAACCACATCCCTGCAGCATCAGTGGCTGCCTATATCTCTCCTCTCGCCATCTCAAACGGACAGACATGATACCCCCCGAAGGACATGCTGCAAATAACGAGGAGCTGCTGTGACACAACTTGGGGGGAAAACAGAGTGTGGTGGCAAAGCTAGAGGTGATGGTCTGTTGTTGGATCTATTCCACTGTCAATCAGGCAGCCATGACAGACTGTCGCATCTGTAGTTTTCAGATTTAAGCCAGTTCTTGATAGAAAATGGTGCCACTGTGAAATAAATAAATAAAAATCTGCATATGCTCCATACAGTACGCCTCCTGATTTACATCCGGTTTGATATGACTTGATCCTGAACAACAATGTGATTGTGACAGGAACAAAACAGCCACCTGCATGGCCATGTCCAGGCATCCTTCAGACACGTTTCACCCATGCAGGCCCATACACGTACCAGTGCTTGAGGACGAACTCTCACCGTGGATATAACCTCTGATGCCTTGTCAAGGTCAAGCGAATCACCTAATAATAGCAATGCGGAGATGCAAACGGTAGGTTGCCGGTGTAAGGCTGCTAACCATCCGCAGTCTCGCAGAATTTCTAATATTTGAGCCTGATATTGACACGCATGGCTCGACGGCGTCAAACGCGGAGGATTAATGAGCGACGCTCACCGTCAATGCTGCGGAGAAATCACCATTTGTCAGGTGATCAATCGAAGGCTGTCCCTCCTCTCCATCATGATTATATATATATGTATATATGGGCATGACGATACGAAATAATGTATTCGAAAAACGGAATAAGTCTAAACTGATCTGACTGAAAATGCGGACACGAATGTAACGCTTACCTTGTGCGGTGCGCAGAACTGGTGATAACGACTCAGCGTGACAGTTTAAATCCAATGCGAGCGTACGGTATCTTCATTCAGCCCCTGTCTCCGTGTGCAACATCTCTGCGCGCAAAGAGATGCGAAATCACAGAGCTCCCAGTCACACGGAGCGCATGGTGCGTAAAGTCTGACGCAGGAGCTCCAACGCCTGCCACAAGTTTGGTTACTACAGTTGCATTAACTTGTGCAGGTGACTGTTTATTGGCAGTCGTCGGCTCTTCGCTGATGCTATATTGCTCTGTGACAAAACCTGCACACACCTCTGGTATCCACCACGTGGTTAAGGATGTGTTGTGGGATAAATCTGCCCCCCCCGTATGGATTGGAGAAATTACTATGGTAAGTCACGACGAAGTCTGACGCAGGTTTGACTCATCCACTTGCGCGCACGTCAGCAGCTGATCCAAAAAACATCTGCAGTGTTCCCAGGGTATTAATGAGAGCATCACACAGGTAGCCTTTAGTCAGGCACATCAAACCAATTTGCTGAATGAGGTGTTTGTGCAACTGTTGATTGGATCACTTCTCCTCCTTCTTCTTCTTCTTCTTAGTCATGGAGGTAAATTGTAAAGGATTACACTGAAGGAAAATCTTGACACAATTTTCCTCCATTCCAGAGACCTACTTGTTAATAGGCATGTCAGCTTTCCATTATGCCCACAGGGATGTAAACTAAAAGTGAAGTGATGGTGTTTCTTAATGGCCCTTTTTTCAAGTGTAGATAATTTGTGGCACATTCATTTTTCTCTCTGACAGCAGCGATTTACTCTGCCCTTGGCGCTGTCCACGCTCCCGTGTTCTTCCCCCTGCCTTACTGGGTGGCATTTTACTTTCACAAAACCCGAGCAGACAGGCGGGGTCTGCCAGACACGTTTAGCTGTTTTTCACTGCAACCCGCTTGTCCGGACGATGACAGGGGACGTGGATCATTGGGAAGGCGATGCAGAAGCAGGTGTCAGGTAGTTGTGAGGTGTTTCTGAGAGCAGTCTATGGCGACATCCTCCCTCTTTTACTAGAACAAGCTTAGAGGGTGTAATGAGGCCGTGGGAAGGCGTGAGTTAGGACAGATACTGTTTGAGGACTGAGAGAGTTTTAGAGGGGAGCATGCTACTAATGTGTCAGACGCTGAAGGTCGTCTGCAGGAGTGACAGTTCTCCTTTCCACTTACGATATTCTTGACTATCACAGTGTGTCCATTATGTCAGAGGTGTGTCACAGTGAAGATGTTGCTCTTATTCCTACTGCACATCATGCTCCACCCTTATGAGTAGTAACTTTAAACATAGAGGACACTTTAACCCTGCTGTATGTGCTAACCCCAGGCTAATCTCTGCTTCCATCACAAG
>JASGAT010395898.1:0-40236 GCA_030220025.1 Chelon auratus
AAAAGTTTTGCGAGATCCCGAGAAACTTTTGCGAGATCCCGAGATAGTTTTGCGAGATCCCGAGAAACTTTTGCGAGATCCCGAGATAGTTTTGCGAGATCTCGAAAAAGTTTTGCGAGATCCCGAGAAAGTCCGTCCTTTTTTTTTTTTTCACCCATCATTTTTTTTTTCCATGTCCCTTCGGGGGCTCCGTAGTTTTTATTTCCTTTTGTGTTTTCTATATTCTATGTTCTATGCTTTTAAATCTGCTTTTATATCTTCTGCTTCTGTAAAGCACTTTGAATTGCCTCGTGTACGAATTGTGCTATACAAATAAACTTGCCTTGCCTTGCCTTGCCTTCACTTCTAATATATATATTATATTAGCTTGTGTTAAGCCTATGATAGACTGACGACCTGTCCAGGGTGTACGCCTCTCACCCAGTGACAGCTGGGATAGGCTCCAGCCCCCCTGCGACCCTTCACAGGCGGTTACAGAAGATGAATGAATGAATATTAGCTTGTTTTAGGTGGCTAAAATCTGTTTTGCCACAGACCCTCTCCAAAGCCATTGAGTGCTTGGCTACCATCATGTCTGCTTCTCCAAACTGGAGTTGTGTTATTAATCTGTGGATTAATACTTTATACAAGCACTTTTCAAAGAAACTGAACCCTTTAGAGACCTGTGTATATGTTCCTCTGTTATATCTGTCTGTCCCAGTCTCTCACTCTTGTACCAAGCTCTCTCTGGTGACTCAGGGTGTTGTGCAGGACGATGCTGGTCTGGTCTCCTGGCGTCCCAGTGTGAGTCCGTGTGTGTGGTTTATATAAATAAAATGTCGACACCGTGGCTTATTGTGGTCCGGTAGCTGCAGTCCACTACGTGACCTATCCACCTCTGTTATCTAAGAAAGAGGCAAACCTTCATCACCTTCATCCTTCTCACTCTGTTTCGGCACTCTCCCCTGTCCAAGCTGTTTTATATCACACATCTTTTTTTTTCTCGCCATTTCTCCCTTTTCTTCCACCTCAGCCTTTTTTCTGCACTATTACGTGTCAGCCTTTATTTTAAATGAAGTTTTTCTCCTTTTACAGCTGTCACTGGTTTCTGTCATCTCTTTTTCTTCCCGTACTCTGTGCAACGCAAACAAATTTCACTCCAGCTCCTTCTCTCTTTTCTTCCTTGTATTTCACCTCTGACATGGCTGTCTGTCTCTGCTCCGACTCCTATAACCCTGTCAATCAATCAAAGGTTATAAAGTTTTATATGACATGTGTCCCTGTGCCGTTGCCCTCTGATAGGCAGGGCGACACCCACTGCAGGCTCTTTGTAAAATGAACAAGTCCTTCAGGATGGAAATAGTTAATAATGTATGAATCCGACTGATGCTGCTATTGCATTATAGAATCTCCTTGTGGAGTATTATACTGTGGGTGCTGACACTAATTATGTATTTTTCGGTTTTGCTGTGTTATTTCACTCAGTATATGTCAATAAAATACCACCTACCCATGTTCTCATTTAACGCTTTAAAGCCCAAAATGCAAAATGTGCCTGAAGCGGCATGCTATTTTTATGTATCCCCATTGTATCGGTTTGCGTGGTGAAACTATGAAGATAGTTATGAATGTAAATCTGCAGATGAATTTAAGAATGGAAGCATCATGTTTAAGTTCCTTTTTTCCACCTGGTGTTTTGGCACAGAACCTTCCGGTGTCCACTAGAAAGCTGAAAATGAAGAGAACCTTTCAACCTTTCAGCATGGCAGTCATCCAAAGCATACATCCAAATCAAGGGAAGAATGGCTTTTGCAAGGCAGGATTAATATTTCAGAATGGCCAGAGCCCAGACCTGAATCCTATAGAAAATCTATGTGTGGAACCTGAAGTGGGCCGTGCACAGGAGATGCCCTCACAATCTGACAGATCTGGAATGTTATATCAAGGATGACTGAAGAAAATATTCCACATCCACGTACATCCATATTTACAGTTTATCCGGCAGAGTTTTTCCCAATATCTGCTCTTGCTTTTAACAGAAGAGTGATTCATACATTATTTGTTTCCTGTGTGTGCACTCAAAGCACTTGATTAAGGTTAAATAAAGCTTGTGACCCTGTTTAAATCTTAAGTAAGTAAAAAGTGACATGTTTGCTTTACTAATATTTAATCCAAATTGCTATCTTTCAGTATTGTTGAGCTGTGTTGCTGTTCCTTTTGTTGCTGTGCCCATCAGGCTCAGCCACTTCACAGCAAGTTAGGTGTGGTTCAACAATGAGGCGCTCAAAATGAGTTGCTACCGGACGTAGTCCTTTCAGCATCATGTATAATTCAAAATATAACTGACTAACTGAATATCTATTTTTATACAGATACACCTCAAAAGATGCAAAATAAAATTATGCAGCTTATTTAATTTTCTTTGTTAATATCTGAAGACTCCTTATTGTTTTTACACTGGGTTTTTGATGATTTTGACTTGAAAAACACATTTGCATGTAAAAGGAGCAAAGAACGGAAAATGTTTTAAATGTGTTAAGTTGCCTAATTCCTATGTAATTGGATGTGATTTGCAGAAAACGAATGAGCATTCCTCTGGATGTTCTCAATATGCATCCCAGCTTTGTTATCATAACGCGGTGATTACTTCCTGCACATGCGAGTGTAATTCTCATTCATGTATGACTGAATGAACAGTTTGTGTAAACAAGCTAATGAATTATTCATAAAAATCCATAGGTGCCTGTCAAAAGGCAAATTCCTTGCTTCCCGTTGATTTGGGTTAATATACGTGCAGGTTCGTGTGTAAGCTCGGTCGGTGTGTGTGCTTCCGTCCATAATCATGTCTGTTCAGGCTCGTGTGAGTGCGTCATTGTGTGTCAAATTATTGTCACCCGCTCAGGATAGTCATTTGCGCTTGACCTCACGTAATGGGCTTTGACAGCCAGTGGCTAAGACAATAATTACAAACACACAGCCTGTATCAAAGCATGCTGACTAGAATAAAAATCACATTAGAGCTGTTGCTACTAAGGAGAAGCAATTATCTGCATACCATACTAAGCGGAGAGGGGGTAAAGCAGGGGAACGTCATTGTTTTAAAATGGAACATTCATTTGTGTTGATATGAAAGGACTGAGTTGAAGTTCAAGGTGTGTCTTGGTCTTTGCACTCAGCTTCTTGTCTCTGTCCTTTGTTGGATTTCCAATACTGTAATGAGTCATCCTCCCTCTCCTCTCCTCTCTTCTCCTCCCTCAGTAGATGTCACTGCAGTTCCACCAGCGGCCAGGGGAGCGGACGGATTGCAATGCAGCGTGGGATACAGACACCCTCAGGTGACGATAGCGGTGACGAAAAAAGGGNATGAGAGGAGGAAGAGGGTCAGATAAAGGAAAGGGAGGGGAGGAAATGACGGAGGCGGTGTCACTCCGTCTTTACAGGTACACCCTGGAGTAACTAGTCAGTCACCGCATGCAACACCTGCACGTTCAATCATGAAACATATACACATGAGCACAGGTGCATGCCAAAGCTATTACGGATGGGGACCTGTTAACTAAATACACACAAGAGCACACACACAGACGCACACATCCCAGTGATGCAATTAACTGTCATGCCCTCATCTCCTATCACTTAGTAATGAAGAGATAAAATGTTTGTGGCATCAGGGGAAATGTGCGGGAAGATAGAGGTGTTGTTGACTTGCTTCTGTCACAAAGATAGCAATCTGTCAGCTCTCCAGTGTTCCACCACTTCCGCTGATTGGATCCCACTCTAATTACTTTATTCAGTATTCAGTATAGGAAATGAAAAATATCATTGCTCATCAATTGACATTTTATGGGGGCGTTTTACTTTGCTCACTGAGTGTTTTTATTTATTTATTTTTATCAGCAGGGAGGTTATGGGTTGAAAGTATCAAGGTTGTTTCAGTTGTTGCCTCTAAAAGCTGACGTGCCTGATAAACTGTCAACTCTAATGGCTTGGTCACTTGATCACAGACAAATGTCATGTTTCCTGGTAGGAAACTTTTCGTCAAGACGTTGTGCCCTGTCTGTTGAGTGTGACACAAAATGGCCTGGTCAGGTCAGGCCATTATCAGGCAGATATTGTGTAATCTGAACGTGGTATAAAGCGCGGTCTGAGCTTTGCTCTATTCTCCAGTGCATCAGACGACTTTTCTCACCTGAACTCAGCAGCATCATGCCCACTGTCAAACCAGTTGCTCTGTTTAAATGTTCTAATTAATCAACCTGTCATCTTTGCATTATTGCTTAGTTTGTACTCTCCACATTTCTAACAGACTGAAGTGCACTTTATGTCATTATTGATGCTTTGTTTATTTTAGGATTAGGGTTCGGGCTAGGGTTGCACTGTACCTTTATATTTCCAGTCAGCCGATTTATGGACAGGTGCTTGATATTGCTTCGGTGTTTCTCCATCAGTTAAACAGGTGAACGGCATGGAGTTGTTTCCAAGTGAGGCATTTGTATATTGAAACTGTTGCTGTGAACCCACGTGTGTTCAAAGTGGCTCTCAATGCAAATAAATCAGGCCACCCTTAGGCTGCAGAAACGCAACAAATCCATCAGAGACAACAGGCATATCATTATCCAAGTCTTACCAAAAGGAGAAGACTTCACAAGTGTAAATACAGAGGGTTTATTATAAGGTGCAATCCATTCACAAAACTTAAGGATAGAAATCCCTGGTTAGACTAAATTACATCATATAATTGTGACTTTGGACTGTTTTGATAAACAGCTAAAATAAAACTAATAATAAAAAAAACTAATAAAAACAATAGTATAGAGACCCAACTACAATACAGTTTAAGGAATGGTCCAGCATTTTTCTAAGAATGGTTTGGTCGATAGATTTTTTTGATACTTGGAGCTCAAGCTTGTTCTTTCCCAGCAGTTCAGACGAATACAGTGAGCTCCTGCCAGTTTCAGTCCTTTGTTCAGTCTACAGAAGGAAAAGAAAGCAGTAATCTGCTGATATCTAGACTATTATAAAGTGATGGTATTTTGTAACAAGTAACACTTGTCGGTGTTCAGAAATTAAAGTGCTAACACTCCATGGGGATGTTTGCCTCCTAAATTCAAGCACTGCATAAAAAACCCTTGTTCATTGCTTTCTGCCTTCTGCTCCTATGTGTGCTCACATGAATGTTCACATCACAGTAATTCTACTAAACATAATTACACTGCGTGTTTATGGTGTATTTTAACTCTGACAAAAGCAGTCCTGGAAGAATTAGTGGGACTTTGTTCGCACGTCTTCTCTTTCAACATCAAGGTTTCTCTCCTGGGTCTGTGCATTGTCGTCTTAAGTGTTTGGTTGCACTCACTGGATACAATAAATCCTTTTCAAGTACCTGTTTTATAAGAGAGTGGAGTGAGTGGCATTGCAAAAGGAGCAGCAAGCAGAGTATTGCACGTGTGTGTGTGTGTTTAAGTTGTTTGTGTGTGGATTTCCTCGTCTGCGAGTGTGCGGTTGCATTGCGGGTGCATTCTTGTGTGTCACAGTTCAGCAGCAGACAAGTGGAGAGGAGCATTAAACGCCCTCTTCCTCCACTAATCAGGGATTAGACAGTGTTTAAGAGCATAAGAGAGAGCCATAAAACAAATGAGTGTGTGAAAGAGACGGCTGAAAACGCCTGTGAGGAAACAAAGCGAATGGCTCTCTGTTGTTTGGTGTTAGGCACGTCCCCATAGTGCCTTGGATGTGTCGCGGTCCGGCTTTTGATTACCTCAAACGTCTGATAACATATTTCATGCAGTCGTAGTAAGGCCACCCAGTATGTAGGCCAGTCAGCTAGGAGAACGGTTGATATTACTGTACAGTATTATAAAAAGCTGTGCAGTGTCCTGGCATCTGTAAGAGCTATAAAAGTCAGGCATGTTTCACTCAAACCACTCCACCAGGATCTTATTTCTTCGTCTCAGTGCTATTTTTGCTCTGAGTGCCTGCTAAGATTTTCCCATAATGTTCTTCACGTAGAATAAATCATCCTGCCATACACGCTGCCGTTCCGGCGTTGTTGCAGCTAAAGCAGAACTTCGTGGCAACATAATTCCACATACGATAACCTGACACAACTGGGAGAAGGGTGATACCATATTTTTGCTACACATACATAAATAGAGATTGGATGAGACGTGAGAAACAAGCTGCGTGGGGGAAGAAAGAGAGGAGCAGGTTGAAGGGAAAGTGTGACAGCGAGAGAGGCAGAGAGAGAAAGACAAAGATACATGTGGAATGGAAGGGAGAGAAAGAGACAGAGTGGAGGAAGGCGGTCTTCCTGGGGATGTTGGAATGATTAATGTGAAGCTGTCAGAGAGGTGGAGAGGGGAAACCACAGCGATGGGGGAAGAGTCACGGCCAGGTGCAGAGAAAAGAATATGACAGAAAGAGGGAGAGAGAGATGATGGCATAGAGGCATAAAAGGGTTTCAGGACAGACTAGAGAGTGAGAAAGAGCAAACGTGCAGGGAGACGGCGGAGAAGGCATGAAAGGGGGTTTCAGGAAAGACTGCTTAGAGGGAATGAGAAGAAGAGAAAGGAGGGAAGGGACCGAATGAGTGGGAGAGGATGAAGGTGTGAAAGAGGATAGAGCAGAGACCACTGTGAAACAGAAGGAGAGGCAAAGAGAGCTATACAGCTACAGGCAGGGACACGAAGGCAGAAAGAACAGAGATGCTGCTACCTGGTAAGATGAGAGACCCGTGATAGAGTGTCTTATGGTTTCTGTATCAGAGCCTGCTGTGTGTGTGTTTCTGTGCGTGTGTTTCAGTGTGTGGCCATGTCATAAATCCCACCTCCGTGTGAACCAGCCACTACACTGGTCCGTAGCTACACTTATTGTTCCAACCCCCCCTTTGACCTCACGATGCTTTATTACCCCATTCTATCAAGTGGCGCTTTCTATTGTGTATACCCGCCGTGGTGTGTGTCTCTGTGGGAATGCTTGCATTGTAATACACAGTAACACGGCAATAACTTGTGGACAGGTAGGTAATGAGAAACTCAGTCAGACCACCTCCATTTGTTTAGGTTCTATCAGCGGCTAAAGATTTTTCCATGAGACGCCATGAATCCATCAATGTGCAGTCTGAACAAGTACAAGCACGCGTATGCAAGGGTGGTATACACAAACTCTAAAACCCACTGGAAATTAATAACGTGCATTTGTTGTAGTGGCCTTCAATTGCTACATTTACATGGACACCAGTAATCCCGTAATAATCCAAATAGTAGCCCTATCAGATCAAAAATGTCCTATGGAACCACCTCAGTTGGAACAGAGAGGGGTGTTGTAAACCTTTGATAGTTCAATGAATAGGATGATAATAGCCTAATGACCATGTAAATACATGATCTGTTATGAAATACATCTCTGCATATTTTGCCCCATAGATATACAGTACTGATAAACTTGATTGAGCCTGTGAGAAAAATTGTTGTGTTACATCAGCAGAATACTATATAATACAAAAAATATATACCAAATCAAAATAGTTAGAGTTAAAGAATGGTCTTAAATGTTTGCAATATAAACAGAGTATAAATATAAACAAGTGAAAAATACAAGATAAGATACACCAATCAGGCATAACATTATGACCACCTTCCTAATATTGTATGGACATGGGCCTTCTGAGGATGTTGTGTCTGGCAACAGAATGTTGTTAGTGGGGGCTTTGGGTTGAGTTGTTACTAAACTGTTTTTTTGTGTGTGTGTGTGTGTCTGTGTCAGGCTGCATCCTGCTGGGGATGGCTGCTGCCATCAAGGAGTGTCATTGCTATGGGGTGGGGGCGCATCGTCTGGCCTAGGTGGGTGGTACAAGTACATTGAATTGTCACAAGATGGTCAGTGTTATTTACTTCTCCTGTCAGTAGTTATAATGTTGTGGCTGATCGGTGTATGTACCATTATATATACAGTCAGAAGAAAGTACTAGAAGCTACTATAGTCTGTTGAAATATAACATTGTGTGTGTTAGCATTTCGCCTCTCACAGAAAGACCTCAGAAAGACAGATGGAAGCAATGCCTAATGATTACCTTGCCATCTACAGGCTACAGTAGCAGATTAGAGCCCTATTGTGGCATCATGACTTCAGCAAATCTGCATGAGCCTCCATACTCAGGAGTTGCTTATGAGAGACTTCATGTGTGCAGTGTAAACATAACTGAAAATAAAGGTTGACACCAAATACACACAGTCATTTCTCCAGCTCAGTGGGCAGAGTGTGTTTAAGACTAAGTACAGTAAGCCAGTCGACAAAGGTGGTAAAGTATTTCCTTATCACTGACACAAAAATATGTAATTTACACAAGCATTCAAAGCCAAACAACAAAAGGTCCAACTCATGTTCATCTCATTGTGTCACTACCGTTAAGCTAAAACCCAGATAACAGATAATTACTTGTCTCTTGTTGTGACATATTTCATTAAATTACAGCATTAAAGTATGATATCAATGATCTATCTATCCATTATCTATAAATGCTTATGCTGTAGAGAGTATATGACTTGTATGTATTACAACTGTATTGGAATTATATTACAAATAATACAAACATATACAATATATGCATAACACTTTGGTCTGGTATTTTTTCCAAAAATCTGGTCTATTCTTTTACAGTACAGACAATAATTAAAAAGAGTCTTTTTATTGTTGAAATGCAAGCTTCCGTCAGGAGCAATAAAGTGTTTCGAATCGATCTGCAAAACACCAAACTGTGGTCTAGTTTGAGCATCCTCCTCGTCGCCTTTGGATTTTATTCAGTTGAAGCTGTAAAATAGTTTTATGACATTTCCACTTTTCTCGATCATTATGCAGAGGGCAGAGATGACAAATACAGAAAACAAAGTAAGAATGAAATGCAACACAAAGGCGATGTCAATTGTTCCGAGTTGGTATGCAGCTCAGTTTGCTCCACAAGAAAGTAGCTTGTGTTTTGCCTGGAGTTTTGTGCCACCTGTCTTAAAGAAATCATCTTTATTGGTCTCAGTGGAGAGATTTAGTCACCTCTGGGCCAAGAGCTACTTCAGAGGCCTTTCTACAGAGAAGCGATTCCTTTGGAGAAATGAATAGAAACACAAGGGTTAGTCACGCACTTAATCTGCTGGATCATCAGCATTACAAAGTTATTAATGCTCCCAGCTTTGGAGTGCAAAATGATGCACGCTGAATTGATCATTTTCCCCTGTATGTCTGTACCAGGTAACAGAGAGTAATAGTAATCTGCAGTGTGTCAGATATACTAAAGTGCATGTATCTGACTTTCTCTCTGCATTTCTACCACTTCCCACAATTCAGTGCTGACTTCTCTCTCACTGCCATTATTTCGCTTCAGAGTGTGTAGGTGGTACAGAGTACATGATGACTGATTAAATAGTACAAGCGGCTCATACTAGAAGCTTCATTAGTCATAAAAGACCAATTCACCAACAATTAAAACCAGCTTCGCTGACTTCAATGACACCACGTAGACAGCATGAGCTCCAGCACTTTACAAGATAAAAGCAGGCCAAGAATATTAAAGAAAATATGGAACATAGGATGGGGTTACTGGGGGAGAGTTTTGAGGGGGGATGCATGCTGGAAAAAAATAAAAAAAGATCGCTCCTTAACATGTAGACGTTTGGGGAAATGGAAAGTGTGTGATAGTGTTCTCATGCAGTATACTGAAACTGTTAAAGGAAAGACAGTAGTGTAAGCAACACACTACAAATCAATGATTGTGAAATTATAGAGTGGCAGTGAAGAGATGACACAGCTCAAGCTAGTATACAGAGACAGAAGGATGTTTTTGCGCACTTTAACCAGAAGGCTAAGGCTGAGGACAGTCTAACAGGTGTTTATAGTTATTGAGAAGCTCTGAAAACCCTTGGGAAATTAATCCAGCACTGTTGTTATTGTATGTACGACAAGGATTTGTTCAGACTGCAGGTAAATCAGATTTGTTTTTCTTCAGGACTGACTCACTTTACTTTCATGAGATCATTTTTTTTTTTGTGTGACTGGATATCACTGCCTGGGTTGCAGTGGTAACTACATAGGCATCTGTAAGTGTGTAGCTACGCTGGTTATGTAGCTTTAAATGGTCTGGTTCCATACCACTTAGCTTGTTTAGAAACTTCTCCTGACACTCCAACATGTTGTCCTCCATAACACTTTGCTAGTATGAGCGTAGATTCTGCTCAGCACTTCTGTCACTCTGGTTGTGACATTGTCCTTGTGTGTCGAATCGTGAGTGACACATAAGACTAATTAAAATCCAATTTCAGAGGCCAGAGTGTCCAGGCTGAGACGCATCTGTAGGATACGATACACTCATCATAGTACATCTGTGCAAGCCTGTGGGGGCAGTGCTATGATCTGGGGTTGCTGCAGTTGCTCAGGTCTAGGTTCAGCAACATTATGTGCCTAAAGAATGAGGTCAGCTGACTACCTGAATATACTGAATGACCAGGTTATTCCATCAATGGATTTTTCTTCCCTGATGGCATGTGCATATTCCACGATGACAATGCCAGGATTCATGGGGCTCAAACTGTGAAAGAGTGGTTCAGGGAGCATGAGGCATCATTTTCACACATGGATTGGCCACCACAGAGTCCAGACCTTAACCCCGTTGAGAATCTTTGGGATGTGCTGGAGAAGTTTACACAGTGGTCAGACTCTCCCATCATCAGTACAAGATCTTGGTGAAAAATGAATGCAACACTCAATCTTATTACATTGACAGAAGTTTATCGAAACAATGCCACAGCAAATGCATGCTGTAATCAGGGCTAAAGGCGGTCCAACGAAATATTAGTGTGTGACCTTTTTTTTAAGCCAGGCAGTGTCTCATGTAACATAATCAAACAGTTATGCAGTGCAAGCATTAGTTGTTGTTTTATGGTTTTGTACCAAATTAGTTTGTTTTTTTTTGTTTGTTTTTTTTAACCACTGCCCAGTCCACATATATTTTCATTATGCATTGTATTTTCAATTCATAATTAATCAGGTTGCCCACATTTAAACTACTTGTTGCAGCATGGAATGTGGCTGTACAATCTTATTGTGTCTATATGTATATATCTATGTGTCTATTTGAGGCAATGTTTTGAAATCAGGAGGTGATTTACCACTTGCTTCTGTCCTCCTCCGTTGTATCAAAACTGAATGGGCATTTTTTCAGCAACAGCCTGGAGCCACGTAGAACTGAGGTGGAATGAAAAAGTGGCGACCTCATGACTTGAATCTAATAACCTAAGACACCTGTCGAAACTTTGTGTGCATTCAAGTATTGACCTTTGGTGTCTTCTTAAAGTAGTTACTTATCTTGTGATGTCACAAACAAAAAGTCACAGCTGTCTTTTGTCTCTCAGTCTCTTTACGTAATCATGCCCACTCACATCTACTGTTGTCGTACATTCTTGAACTTATGTGGTACAGTGTGGGATGTGAAAATTTCAGACACTCTGGCCCTGATTTAGCATGCAGGGCCCGAGGAACAATGCCTTTCGATTAGACCCAGTTTTGTCGGAGAGGGAATGACATTGATTGGCCGAGGGAATGGGGATTGACATTGATTGGTCCCGGCTTGTTTGTGCGGGCAAGAAGTGATTTGCATAATGCAGACATTCGTAGTCTGTTGAGGCTCTGTACGTGGTAAACCAGGCCAGAATATCAAAATCTTGTCTTAACTGTAGAAAGAGGCACCACAGGGATGGATGCACAGTCGTCTTCTCTTGTGTTCAGGTGAGCTCAATAAACTTTTCAATTTCATAACTTATAAGAATAGAAAAAGAGTAACAGAAGTATTCAGCGAGACTGCAAATAAAGAAAGACATTGATGATATAAGTTTGTCACAAGGCCAGGAAATTCACACAGGGAAGGAAATGATTAAGACAGTGGAAGGGACAGAATGAAAGTAAAACAAAAAAGAAGTGTCTGAGTGAGAAAGAAAGAGGGAGTGATAAAGAGTACGGGAGAATGCCAGAGGGAGCGCGGAGAAAATCAAGAGGAGACAAAATAAAAGAAAGTAAGAGAAGAAGACAGGGGAGAAAAGCGAGCAGACACGGGAGGGAACAGAGAGTGTGCTGTGTCTCCTGGTTGTCTTTGTTTACAGTGACAGGGACAGGTGGAGGCTGACAGCAGGACCTTTACAGAGAGCCGGTTAAATAAAGAGGGGATGGAGGGATGGAAATGAGCTGAAAGAGAGGAACAAAAGACGGAGAGAGGCTCGGAGACTAAATGCCAGTTCCCAAATGGCTGCCAAGCCTTCTGTTTCTATCCTGCTCAGAGTTGTAGCACCATGTGGTTGATCAGCAGCTTAGATCAAACTGCTACGATTAATTTGACTTCCCCTTTGTCTGTTTACTTTAAGCCTTACTTTTTGTGTCATCAGTGCAGGGGCATCATGGTCATCTTCGTTTCATTTAAAACTATGCTTTGGTTTGGTTTTAATACCAATAGCAAAGTTATGGACATTCCCATCAACCTGTGATTTGTACCCTATTCAGACCTGGAATTAACACGTGTCCTGGGTGATCCCATCATATGTAGGCAGGTCTAAGTACATGTATTCACACCTAGCATTCAAATTTACACTATCTCCACATGCTTCTTTATGTAAACACTAGTAGCTCACAGTTCTGTGCTGTGTATTATGGGTTGAACAACTTCAGATTTTTTAAAGTTTTTTAATATGAGGTGAAAGTCGAGTCAACAAGTCACACATAAAAACACATTAGAAAGTAATACTGTGCAACAATGAAATCTGTATTCTTGACCTGAATACATATAGAAGCGTCTCACACAAAGGTCTCACTGAGGCTTTTCTGAAAGTTTATTGAAGCTTCAACGCAAACTAATGTCAGCCATAGTGTCAGTCTGACATTTCTAATACTGTATGTGGCTTTTGCTCTGCAAATCCTCAGCTCTATCAAAACGTCTGTCTCTCGCCTGGTGCATTCACTGATATCAAGGACAAAAAACACGCTCTACAACCACAGCAACAATGTCAACTAATAGAACACAACAGAACTGAACAGAAACACACTTTATTGAGCTTATCAATACTGTGCACTGCAGATACACAGATCACAGTGTGTTGTAAGAAAGGATAGTGTAGCCGGGTTAATAAAAAATAAATTAAAAAAAAGCCATATATCTCTGAAGTCTTTTTCATGTATAGCAGCTAAAGGTCTAATAACTTTGGCCATGAAATTCACCAACAAGTTATTGGTTTGCATCTTTTCTCTGTTACCGCAGGACATTTGGTGAAATCATTAAATGATTGTTGCAGAAAGGATTTGGATGAGTGTGTAATGCAGTTGTACATTTGTTGTATTTCAGGGGGCTTCATTTTAGTGAAGTAATTCCACACACTTGACCCGCTGCTAGTTTGCTGCAATAAGCCACTGGACTCCTCACCTGTCTTCTAGGAGGCGTCTGTGTTGGTTTTGTCACGTGATCGGCGACTAGTCGACTTCATGATTAAAGAGTCATGGCACAGCAGTAAAGTCAAGTCGGTACGATCTCCACTCTGTATACAAACAACAGCTAGGATACATCACTTGGGGAGCAGTAGAAGACAGCTACTGTCTTGAAACAATGCACATGGTAATATTATAGAAACTGTAGAACTAAACTCCATGTGGCTATGTAACTAAACTCCATGAGGCTACTGGCTACAAGGTCAAAATATGTTAAAAAGCACTTTTGACTTTTCTGGTGATCATTTATAATAGTGTTTGTGCAAAGGATGTCAATTAAGTCGGTGGACCATCAACCTGCTTGGGACCAGTAAAGGACAGGAGTGGCCCAGATTACCTCCAAATGCGGTTTGATTGGATCTCAAATACTTCTTCAGTGCTTCAATGGTGTGTTCACACCTGTACTGTAAATGGGCCACTTGGATCACTTAGGATATGTGCTAATAGCAGATCTGAACAGGTACTGTATATGAGTTTCAGTACCACTAGTATTGCACGGCTGTAGACTCTTGGTTTTCTTTAATGGAATATATATGTAAGGGATTCTTGTGCATCAGTGTAAAATAAAATATTAAGAAAACATTACATGTTTCTTTATTTAGTGACATGCAACTGAGTGCATCTCTCTGTCACACGCAGATAAGCCTTTGAACCTATGGCATATTATGGGATTGTCTCACAGTGATTACAGAGGATCAGGTTTGAAAAAACAACAACAACAAAAAACCATCACCAACAACAAAAAAACAAAAAAAGACACACAGGCGTGTGGACATACACGCGTAGAAGAAAACCCCCTCACACGCAGATAGACTCGATCGTCAAGCCAGGAAGTCCAGCCACTTTGACAGGGATAATCCTGTGGCAACCAGAGAGGGTAAAGTTAGGAAGAGACAAACCCAAACCCGGAAAAGCCGATTAGAGGCTGAGGGAACAAAACCCAGGCAGTGGGAGAAGGAAGAGGAGAAACAAGTAGCAGAACACCAAAGTCAAGCCAACCCTGACACAAGAGGCCGCTTATGCCTCGTAGACCGGGAAAACAGACAGGGAGGGCGAGGGGATGCAAAGCGCGAGGACAGATTGCTGGGAGGGAGGAAGAAATCTGCAGGGAGACGCGGAGGTAGAGAAGAAAGGAGGGAAGATACGCGAGAGGGTGATGAATATAAAGAACTGAGAGGGGAAATGAATAGATAAAGAGTAGAGCATAGGAAGGTCTGAGAAAATGAGGAAGAGCGAAAAAAAAGTTTCAGATAAATTGACAGAAATTGAATATTATCATAAATTGGATGAAAAATGTGATGAAATAGAGTGAATCCAGCTGGGTGCATATGTCCTTGTCACTCTACTACCATACTCTCTCTCCATTTCTCTCACTCACACACAAGCAGTGAAACTCTTCATCCATTCCCTTAGTCCCCCCCGCGCATTGACGTATTTTCACCTAGAAAATATGTCAATATAAAACTAATTTACAATGGCAAATAAGTTTTACGAGACAGGGGTGCATTATGTCCTCATCCATGACTAAGGATGTACAGGCGCTGCAGTATCCACAGGGAGATATTGCTATCCAAAAGATAATGACTGCAAACAAAGCGAAGAAAGAACAGAGGAAAAAAAACAGAAAAGAAAATGAAATCTTAGCTACACTGGGATTGTTTTTTTATTTATTTCTCTATATCTCTTCTTATTTTATAACTTTATTTTCTTAACCATTTTTCCTCCCCATGTTTCTTCCCTCCACTGTCTCTCTTGCTTAGACTTTCTTTGTCTCTCTCTCTCTTTCTTTGTCTCTCTCTCTCTTTCTTTGTCTCTCTCTCTCTCTCTCTCTCTCTCTCTCTCTTTCTCTGTCTCTGTCTCTGTCTCTCTCTCTCTCTCTCTATTAATCCCAGGGCTGTATGGGCTGTGGAGTTGTTATTTCCACCCAGTGATAAGGACCTTTGTAGAATGAGTCTGACACTGGAGGGGTCGTAATGTGTTGGAAGCAATAAGGCACAAAAACGCACACGCTCATGTGCACACAAAGACAAGACTTGATCCTATCTTGGTATGGTAAAATGGTGTGCAGATACCAGCAGTGATAGATGGATGGGGGAGGCTGATAAGTCCTGGGAACATAGACTGAAGCAGATAGACAGAACACTGGAATGCTGGATTATGTGCCCCAGCAAGTTGTTCACCGCTTCCAAGTCAACTGATCTACATTCAGATCGGAGCAGGGACCTTTGGTTAAACCTCAGTGTGGTTTGTGAGATTAGTCAGATTATATTTAATAAAGCCATTCTTGCTGCACATGCTTGCTTGTCCTGAAAACCCCATTTTTAAATACCCCTTAGCTGGAAGAAAGTTTGTTGTCATGCATTTAGGCCTGCCACTTCCTCGCGTACAGGTGTGACTGGACGATAAATACTGCAGTTGAATAACACAGACAGAGATATGTTGTTGGCCATTGTCCCTGATTTTTGGGAGAATACATGCACGTCTAAACCCTCTGTAAAAGATGCCAGATAGACTTTTCAAGATTAAATGTATTATCGCAACATAAACGGTTAGATGTTTGTTTAGTCTAACCTTTGAACTGAAAAACCTGTTGCTACCGTTTCAGTTGATTTTGTTATACTATGAATTGTCAAAAATAGTTTAAATTTAACTTGATATATATATGATGCTGATCCAGACCCATGAAAAAAAAAAAACATAAAATAAAAATAACAGCAGCAGCTTTTTTACTTTATCAAAAAGATGTCTCCAATATCTAATCTTTCACTACAATGTGTTTTTATGTAGCGGGGCACCACTTCAAATGAACATTCTTCTTCTAAAATCTATCTATATTTAATCTATAGTCTTATACAGGGTGAGAGTGAAAACTGTGGCAGCTAAAGTTTTAAGTGGTGGTGTTGGAGCTAGCATCCGAACCTCTGAATACCTGTTCACTGTTTGAGGGGCTGCCTCGGGTTAGTCGTGCTGCTAAAGTTTTTAGTAAACTTTTTCAAACTTTACCAATGTTGAGTAGAACATAGAACGTCTTCAGATAACAGAAGAGTAGACCTCGGCTTGTCCGATGTTTTCCTGAAGAGCAAACTCTGGCGCAGTCAGGTTGTGACGTGAAGAATAGAGTTTATTTCGGCAAAACAAAATATGCAGATTCAGATTCAGAAAACTTTTATTTGTCCACGGGGGGCTTAACGTGCAAGTACAGATATACGTACAAACATCCATAAACCCAAGTTGCGTCCAGATCGCAACCGATTTGTCTTTGGTTTTTCTCCCCGAAAAGGATCCGCCCTTTGGGCTGGGTTTTTGCCTAAATCCAACTTTTGGTTTTAGTTTTGGCCAGCATTTCATACTACGCTACATAAATCTGCACTACACATGTTTATTATAACTTTTAGCAGATGCATGCTTTCAATACAGGGTATATGTTTTCGGCACAGGATGTTTTGTGTTTAGTTGTGCCTTACCAAAGTTATGTCATTTAGATTCACCACACTAATCTCTGGTTGGCAATTTAGATATTTTTGTACCGTTCAAAAACGTGCATTATTTTTGATATATAGTTGGATTGTATGCCAGTGTTTGTCAAACTAATGTGTTGGCTGGACATCTCTTAGAACAAAGTGTTTGGAGTACTGTTTGTACTTTGCATGAGCAGCGTGTGCAAATTATGCTTATAAAAATATTCACAACTTTGATTGCAGTTTCTTTCAGTACTGATTATTGACCAAACTATCAAAAACTTTGTCTGAAAGGTGTTTTTCATTGCACAGTGACCGATTGGTGGTAGGTATCAGCTCAGTAGAATCTGATGTTCAAATGCACTTTCATGTGATAACCACAAAGGGAACCATGCCAAGCTAACTTTGAATTTTTCCGTGACTACATCTGTGACTGTGTGCTCGTGAGCTGCGTGGAGAAGAGGTGGACAGCTAATTGTCCGAGTGTATTTGCTGCAGACAACACATGAACAACCCCCTATTCGTTTTTTGTTTTTTTGTTTTTTTTAAACCATGTGCAGGTGTTGCTTTTTGCGTTTAATTTATTTTCCAGATCGTAGACACTCTTGCAGGCGGCACAGATTGAGGCAGCAGCCAGTGTCTGTCACCAGTTTGGATAGTGGGATGCATGAGCGGGAAACACAGCAAATTGAAGTGTCATAAGAATATTAATAGAGACAGGATGTGGCCACCAATAGCCATGGCAAATTGGCTAGCAGGGTAAATACAAAGGCGGCCAAGCCAAAACAGGCTTATCCAATGGAAATGACAGGCTGAATAGATTGTAAACAGCTGTTAGGATACATTTTCCCTCTCTTATTCCACCAGTGCAGACAGGCAGAATCTGATGTTTTATGACCAAGCACAGCTGAGAAGGTAAATTGAAATGTATTGCTATTGTTTTCCTGTGTTTGTGAGTTTGTAAGTATCAAAAGAAGTTTCTGACAACGTTACACTCTATATTCTTCTAGCCCCCATGTGGGGAAAAGCAATTTCAATATTTACAATTTCAGGCAATTTCAGGCAATTTAAGGCAAGAAAGAGGAAAGAAACTAAAGTAATATTAGATAGAGCTATGTTGGAGGAATAAACTTCTAAGTGTCAAAGTGGGAAAACTAAATCATGATGCTGAGGTGATGACCAGGGAGGGAAGGAGCTTAAAGGAGGCAGAGTAAGAGTGCAGTATAAAATAGATAGGGGGATGGCCAGAGACAGAGGGGAAGAGGTATTGATATTTCCAACATAAACACTCGTCCTAATGGACCTTGGAGCGAGATCGATCAGAAGACAGAAGTCTCGGCAGATGTATGGAAGGAAAATATACCTCTCACCCACTGTGAAGAGGGCAGAGGAGGGATGGAGGAATGGAGGGAGGAGATTAGGATATGACCAGACGTAGAGGGGATACAAAAAGAGGGCCGGGACTGAATCCTAATGCGCAAAATGTATTTTTCATGAGAGCCGAATCGATAGTGATTTGGAGTTTTCTCTTTGTAGTTGGAATGAGCCGAGTCCAAGCAAGAGGTAGGCTATCTGGAAATCAGAGAAGAGACAGGGAGGCAGAAGAGGACTGGATAAATTAATGGATGGATGGATAAGTGGAAAGATAAATGACAGCGTCCAGTTAACTAGAGGTAGTTCCTGGAAGTGGATGTTGGAGGACAACAAAATGGGGGCGGGCGGAGACAGATAGAACACAGTCGTTCTAAATTAGCCGTTTTTATGTTTACTTAAATCCTTTAGTTTCACCTTCTATTTGAAGTCAATCTGTGTCAGTCTTCACCTCCTCAAAAGACAGATTTATATAATCGTAGACTTGTATAGATTCAGTTTAGGGAACCACAACTACTCAGTTAAAGGAATAGTTGGAATTTTGTAAATGAATTTATTTATTTACCCCGAGAAAAGTAGGCTAACCTGAAGATAGCAGAAGAAGAAGATTGTTCCTTTATTGATACGTTATTGGGAAATTCTATCTCTGTATTTGACCCATCCTTTCGTTCACGGTACACTTGAAGCAATTAGCTGCTACATGGGTAGCGCACAGGGAGCAATTTGGGAGTTAGGTGTTTCCTCAAGGCATCCCAGCCATGGACACGGGGTGATGTGAACCTGTGACCCTTTGGTCCTTAACTGCTTCTCTAACCATTACAGGTAGCAGGTGGTTAGCTTAATTTAGCTGGTGGTTAACTTAGTGTAGCTGATGATTAGCCTACGTAGCTTACAGTGATTTAGCTTGAAGACTTGAAGCAACTAGTCTTTCTCACTGCAGTGTTTAAGATATTGCTGCCAGCAGCTCCAAACCTTTAAAAAAATACACATGGTTTTATGGGGAGTTATTTTTCTTCAGTGCATGTGCAGTGACTTCCTGGACCCTGTTACCTCTGTGAAGTTGCCAGGCAACCAGAAATGACACTAGGAAGACTTGTCATTACAGTGAGGTTTCCTGGCAACCAGCAGAGACTCCAGGAAGTTGCTATGGCTGGCTGCAGGCCACCATGACATAGTCAAGGCACGTAACTGAACTACATCTTATTGCATGTACATTTTCCTGTCTAATTCACATTGTCTAATCTAATCGGTCATCAATCTTTTCATCTAAGTTTTGGCAAAGTTTTTCTTTAACCCTCTGGAGTGGGATGGACGCACCGGCGTGCGATTGAGCTTGGGCAGAACTTGTAATCCCGGTTAAAATGAGGAACTTTGTGCAGGGTCTGAAGCTGGATACATGGAGTAGATGCACCATTGATGGGAATAATAAAGTACAAGTAGGAATAAAAATGTAGAATTTGTGTATTTGTATGTGAACATAGTGCAAACCATTTATTTAAATAGTGTACAGAAGGTGACAAGAAATACCATGTAAATTTGTGCCAACCTCTTGGCAACTGGATTGCTCTAAAAACCAGCATTTTTTTCAGTTTATATCAATGTCTTCACACCTAAGTAATCTGTGTCCTGGAATGTGTGAATGTGAGCTGGTGGGAGCCTTGACTCACCGTCTCACACACAGTCACATGCAAACACAGACAAAATCTGTGTTGTTCTTAACTTCTGAATCCACACGGATTCACTACCGTCCAGATTGGAACAGATGAGGAAATCAGGTGCATTCTGCAGTGCGTATACATACATGCGCACATACACTAATGTGTGTACACACCAGCAGGTACACACGCAGACAGAACCAGACAGTCACTTTTTCTTTTTATGGCAGTACCTGAGCTTGGCTTTAAGTACATATTTCATGCTACATTACCCCCCCATGGCAGCAAACGAGGAGAAGAAATGGGGAGAATGAGGGAGGCTGAGAGATGAGGCGAGGCAGTAAAATGCAGACTTCTTTTCTCCTGACTGTCTGTCTGCCTCAACATCATCTTTACCTCTTCTGTGCTTTCTGCTCTCTTCTTATCTTTATCCCCCCGTTTCTTCTAGCTTAATATTTTTTAATGGTCACTAACCAGAATGGGTCACAGACGTGCTCCTGCTGGGTGCCCACATGACAAGAGTAGTGATATGTTTTAATGAGCCTGGGACCCAGGGCAAGAGAAGAAATTTCTCATTTGGGTCTTACACTGGAAAAAAATACTAAATCCGCCCCTGTCAGGTTGACTCTCTCTCTCACTCTAAATGTTTCATGCCGTTTCCTTTATGCCGTCGACTCCATCCTGCCTCTTATTTTTTTTTTGTTCTTTTATTGTGGCTTTGCTCTTTCGTAAATTTGTTACTGACACACAGGCTGAGATAAGATTCTCTACATCTTAATACCACCAGACCTCTTCAGAGTCAGAAAAGAGCACTGAGGTCTGCACAGCAGTTTTTCTGTGCACCACAGGGGTTTGTCTGCTTGCAAAGAGAAGCAGAAGTTCTCTGATTGTATGGCTCTATTTCACTGTTCACTAAACCACTGCATCCGTGCTCCTTACCCATTGACTTGTTTTAAATGTTTGAAGGACTGTGGCCAGACTACAGTCTGCATCTTGCATACTAAATCAGTCACTATGCTTTACGAGTAAGCAGAGTGATGAGTGAAGTGCAGTGTGTACATGGTGTGGTGGTATTCTTATGGCTGATAGGTGTGATAGGGGGATGGAGGAAAGCATTAATCATGATGGGTTTGGGGGCAATAGCCAATGACATGGGACTGATACATAAACTATAAATAAAAAATCTTTTATTCCTCACATTACATGGGAACACTGGGCCTCAGGCATGAACATGTAGTTATTTTTCTCCTATATTTGTCCTTACTCAAAGCAGGAAAATGACAAGAAAATTGTTCATCGGATAAAATACGTGCTGGCAGCCAATTTTGTTCTTTGGATGTGCTTGCCAGGCACTTTGCAATTAGCATAAGGATACGTCCAATTGACCAGTGTAAGGGCAGCAGACTTAAGTGCTGTGTGCCACTGCAATTTGACAGATAACGTTATACTTAGACAGAGGAAGTAAAAAAAGCAAGTAATGAAAGAGATAATGCCACCAAATGCAGCAGAACAGAAACACTAATGTCTTCTGCAGAGGTGGAGACTTAACTGTACTTAAAGAAGTGTAAGTGTAGCACTTAACACTTAGTCACTGTCAAATGTTTGCAGTGGTCTCGCCCATCCAGTTCCATCAGTGCAATTAATGTTGAATGCACAGAGGAGAAATAGTTTCATGTGAAAATAGATACCAAAAACAGGTATGGATGAGAGCATCATTCTAACACATATTCCACCTCACCATAACCTACCTTAATCAAGAAACATCCCATCAAAACCCATAGGATAACCCGCCATTACCTAACATTTGAACGCAACATCTTTAAACATTTATCCAGAAAAGCTACAGGAAGGCAACTGGACTTGTAGCTTTATGTGGCTTTTGTTGTTAAAATATTGTATCAGGAAAAAAAAGTGCACAAATGGCATTGGGCATGGAGTGGTAGTCAAAACACTATAAACAAAAGATGTCAAGGTGGAAGAACTAATTGTTTTGGTAAAAGATTCTAACTGAACAGTGGTCAGTATTTGAGAAAGACCGCAAAGAACCTCCACACCCCAAAAGTAGTATTTCATCATTTGTTTATTTACAGTACATTGAAGCAAGCATTACTTTATCGGCAAGCATTAGAATGAAAGAAAGCCCCTAGAACCAAGTTATGGGAAAAGTAAATATTAACAACTAAGTGTACGTGTTACGTTTGTCTTCAGAATGCTGGAGGATGGAATATGCAGTATTACAGTTCAGGCAATATTATTGCGTAGTTGTGATTGCTTTATCCAATTTATAGGTAGAATTTGCATAGATAACATTGCAGTAAGTAAAATAAATTTAAAGTGAAATGTACGAAAAAAGGAGGGTCAAACAAAGTGAAATGACAGAGTCAGTATGTGTTGGGTGTCACTGCCTAATGAAGAAATATCTAGAAGGCTGAGGCTCTAACTGTCCAGTTGGATAGATTACCCTGTTCTGTCTTTGTGAAATGGATTGCAAAGGTGATATGCATGGCTGCCTTGCCTTCCTCATAAAACATTTAATGAGGGTATAAGCTTGAACCTCAGTAACCTTTACGGTGACCTCTCACTGTCTGATGAAGCTCATAAAGTAAAGTTCTATAGTAGCACACTTGCACACGTGTGAATCCTCACACGCACACACTTACTTTATTTGTTGTGACTGACAATCATGCTTTTCAAATCTGTGGAAAAGAGAGGAGGAACATTTTGGGTAACATATAATGACATGTCTTAAAGGTTTTAGGAACCTTTTTATGGGTCATGGCTAAGGGGTTTTATTAATGAGGAGTTTCATTGGCAACACGGTCACATGTAAAGCAAAGAGTATTGATTAAAGCATGTTGTTAGCATACTGTTCTGGGGGGCTGCGAGGTCTTATTTCAATCCTTATTTCAATCCATGCACAACTAATTAATAAAATATAACCATTCAGTAAATAACTGAATATAGCTTATAATATTGATATATAGTATTGCAGGCCGTTGACTGCATGTAAGGATGGATGGCGTGACAGTTCCCCAGAACTAAAGCCAAAATATCTGCCACATTTCCAGTGGTGAAGACATTTGTAACCTATGGCTTCACAATAGTGACCGAGGGGTCGAGAAGTCCTGGCTCCTGTTCAATGACTTTACCCAAAAACCACTGTACCAGGAAATAAATCTGTCTGTAGTCCTTGAATGGTCACATTTCCTCTAACCTTTGTGTGTTTATGTGCCTCTAAGTCAGAATGTGTAACGTGTCTAACCCCAACCCTAAATACCACGAATCTTTTTGTGGGGGAAAGATGGTCTTGAGTCATTCTGTTGGGAGTACATGATTGGGAGTAAATTAGCCAGGCCAGTCAATATGCTGGGCTGGGTTGAGCTTTATGTGGTTATGGACAGAAGAGTAACAACATAGTCATACACGTCATATGAGTGCTTTGGAGTTGATTTGTTTATAACAAAATGTTATTGGTTGTAGGGTTGTCCATTTGCATCTAGAGGTATTTTTCTGTGTATCAGTTGAAACACGCTTCATGATGAAATCCTGAAACGGCAACCCATGCAAAAGAACAGCACATCCAGTCTATTGGGGGAAAAAAAACATACTGTAACTAGAATTTTAATGTTGATGTAAAGTCCAAGTGGTGCGTTCTCACATTTGGGTTGAACAGATGGCAATACCTCAATACCACTTTTCTAACCATGGGGTAGCTGATGCACAGACTGTGCTTTTCAAATTATAGTACAAAAATCCTAGCACACATGTCCACCACATTTTGGCTTTCCTTTTTTTTTCTTTTCTTTTTTTTTTTTTTTTTTTTTANGGGATGAAGTAGAGATATGCTATCCATCTTAATATACAGCCTATAGGTCACACTAGCAAAGAATACATTTAGGAGATAATGATTTAGAGCTAAACGTGCACTGTGACATTTGCTCTAGAATGCTGTTACAATATGTTTCTGAACTTTACAATATGCCTGTTGCTTCTAACGTTACAAAGTAATGGAATGGATTTGACCACTTGTGTCTTAACAACTATGCAGAGTATGTGAATGGATGAATCCAAAACACTGTAAAACTCTTTGAGTACCACTGAGGTACAAATGTAACAATCCTCCCGCTAGGTGTGAACAAATCTTAAATTACTGATACAGTTACAGAATTACAGGAACTTTCTCTTCATTGAAGACGTGACAGGGGCTGGTGGAAATGCAAAAGTTTTTGGTAAATCATAGCAAGTAAAGTCAATTCACAAAACTAGAATCATCAAAAACACTGTATCATAAAGAGGAAAATGATGGCGTTTTGTAATGTCGTCCGAGATTTGCACATCAGCAGTGATTAGCGTGCAAAAAAGGTGGAGATGTACTTTTGCCTAAGCAAAACAGGACTTTTTTGTTTGGTTTACCTTTACAGCTAGTACAGACAAGATCAAGAGGTAGCTTGAATCTTGAAGAAATATGTAACCCACGTATTACCTATTATGAATACTGTGCAGATGTGAACAAAAAACAGGACATTCAAGATGAACAGTATGTTAAATGTTTCCATTCACATTTTCTCAACCACCTTTTTTCCTTTCTTCATATTCTGGTATTTTGTGGTTCTCAACGTGATTAGAATGTATTCTTTTTTTTTTTTTTTAGTCAGATACTCTGAATTTCTCCTCCATTAAGTTTAATTGCGAGCATTAATATAATTGTAAGGACATGGGGTCATGACTACCAAGGAAGCAAGGCTGAAATGGTGGCACGGCTATGAATACTGACACTGACTGACTCTGGCATTGTTTTTTTCTTTTTTTCTCTAGTTGCTCCTACATTTTCACATTTCACCTTCTTGCAGATCTTTTCTCATCAGTTTAACATTTTCATGCATTTCACCATTCATTAGAGTAGTTCAGAAGTTCATCCACACATCAATAAAAAATTAAAAAAAACTCCTTCCACCCTGCGCTGCATTTAACGAACTGAATTCCTAAAGAAAAAACAACAACACTATGACTCATGTCTGGAAAGTTACGCAGCAGCAGCAGCAGCAGCAGCAGCAGTGTGCTGATCGGACACCTATACAGAAACCCTGATGCAACCTTATACAATATACTGTACAACTCTGTGTTTCTGTGTGCAGCGTTACGTGTGTATTTGTGCTACTGTGAAAATGTTTGCTAACCTTGAAAGTATTAGTAATGATGTTTGAGAACCTTGAGAAGTCAAATTGTGTGTGTGTGTTTTCTTTATATGTTAATTCTGGTATAATTGGGTCTTATTAAGTCTTTTAAAAACCATATTGGTTAAACTGTAGCTTATAATGACACAGCGCTGTCTTCAAACTGATGGTGTGTTACTACCACTAAAACAATTCATTTTTAATAGGTCAGGCTCACTGGGAGAGGAAAAACATGACCTGAAAATCCAGATTTCCCCAGTGACCTGCTGATGAAAGCCCAGACACCGTGTGGGTTGAAGCGTCCTTTCATTTGTGCTTTCATCAAATGAAGCGCAAACAAAAAGTATCTTTTGCATATAGTATGTATAACCTATACTATAACAAGTTGCTAACTTCACTTTTTGTGCAAAGTACATAACACTGAGATAAAGCTTGCATTGATTGATTATGTCAGTGTGGGCTGCACATACATAACCACACTGCACTTTGAAGAGGCCATATAAACAAATACACTACTATTCTTATTAGCCATCACATGTACTCTGGTTATGAATATGGAAACATATTGAATCCACTTATAAATGTTTCAGCAAAGTTGCATCCCACATTTTTCACATTCTGTTCTAACAAGCCTACAAGGACGATAGAATATTTAATTTTTCTATAGAATCGCATTATTTATGGCAAAATGTAATGAGAATCATATTGCTGTCACTAGGGTGAAACAAAAACATCATGATATTATTCTGGCTTTGAATTTTCACGCTGAGTCCTAAGTGCCAGTGCTGACCTCATCAGCATCTGTGTTGTTTCTGCGCTCCTCCATTTTACATACGATAATGATTTGTATCTTTTATAGGCCTTGTTACTGAGATGTTGATTTATGTGCATGTGAGGGAGACTGCCCTCAAATGATTAGCAAAGACCCTGACCTGCACACACAGCTTTTTGATGACTGCTGTTCATCTCCTGTCTCCACCACATGGTTGTTCCTGCCATCCACGGCTCTTCATCTCCTTTTTTTCTCATCCCTTCTCCTGCCGGCCGTTGTGTTACTGCTACTACCTCTTTCTTCAGCCCAGCCTTTCCCTCGATCCATCTGTTTATTTCTCTTCCTCGTTTCACTGTCTACCTCTTTCAATTGCTTGTTTGTATTGCTCGGTCTGTCCTTTCTAATCATCCCTCACACAGTTGTCTCTGTCTCTTCTACAGACCAAGCCCTCTCCTTTTCCAGCAGCAAGTCATTAACTTCCATCCTGGGCTTCTGAAAGGTCTTGTGCGGTAATGGGTTTAGTTCTATGTGCCTGAATCAGCTGCGGAGACGTGTAAAATAATTACTACTGAAATATCCATCCCACTGTTGACTTCCCTATTGTTTCTGATCTATTCTGGAAGCCTGGTATTATTTCCCACCCCTAATATTGCCGAAAACCTCATGTTCTCTGTGTTCTTTATGATTTATCCTCCGCCTCTTCTTGTTTTTAAACAGTAATGACCGTTACTTGACAATCAAAATTTTATATTGTCTTTTGCCTTGAAATGTCAAAGATACATTATTATAGACTGTCTACTGCACTCTATGGCTCGGACAAATATCCAGCAGTAACTCCCTGTTGACACTGACTCAGGGCCAACTGTTCGGTATGCTTAATAAGAACTAAGAACGGCGTTAATCGAGTAAGAGTGTGCCGACTAAACGACAGGAAAACAGCTAGATTAAAGAAGAAGGACGTCCATTTTCAGTTGAGCCAGTGTGAAAAATCAGAGAAGGGAAAAGGACATTTGCATGCGTGGCTACAAAAACTGACATCATTGCCGGCTGACCACTGTGGCACAGGTAATTGCATCTGTGATTCAAGGTGCCGGAGAAGCAGGTGTAAAATCTGTTGCGCCGTTGTTGCCATGGCAATTATTTCTATTCATAGCAGACATTGTTAGCATGGCAGAGTTAGGGTTGCCAACGCCATCTGAAAACAATCCAGGAGATTCGACCGGATGGAAGGGGGTGTTAGCTTTTTAGTTTATCAGGCGGATAAAGAGACAGGGAAAGAGAAAGACAGCAAGGCGCTGATTAGACATAAACGTTTAGGTAATAGCTGTAATGCTGTGACACAGCACACAGATTCAGTGGCAACAAGAGCGGATAAATTAAAAAATGCAGATTTAAAGTGCTATTTACTAGTCAACATCACTGATCCAGGCAAGAACACAAGCATTTTCCGATTATTTTTCTGCACATCTCCTGCATAGTCCAGCATCAGGACCTAATTAGCAGTCTGCATTCAGATTAATTCATTGGCAGATGTGCTCATTTACATCATCGGTGTTTGTAAATAAAATATGTGTTAAAGCAAAACCTTGCAGCCCTAATGGTAATTCGTGGTTGGTTCCATATATATATAATTCTGAGCCCCTTCCATCCTTACTCGTCAACTCCTACTCTGCTCTTGTGCTGCTCTGCTACACCACTCAGTCAATCCTAATGTGACGCATTGATTGTATATGTGAATGGACCCATATGATTCCTAAAGAGGTTGATTTTGAAATTCAACTTGGGTGAAACATGCCGCCGCCATCTTGACGCCTGATGCCTGACTGTGACAAACTCATGGCTAATTCAAAAATAGGCAAAGACACAGAGCTGCAATGACCCCTAGGCCAGCTATTAGTGACCTGAGGTGGCACCCACCTGTCATTCAAATTATGTAATTTTATGATTTTAAGTTACAATTATTTTTTTAAGAGCTATATAAAAATCTGGCCCACCATACAGTTGTCATGAAAGGGAAAATTAACTATAGATGCCAAAAAAAACTCTACCAGGCTGTTCATATCTAAGGGGTGGCACAGCAGAAGAAGATTCCGGGTTTGACTCCACCAGCCAGCTAGGCCTTTCTGTGTGGAGTTTGTCTGCATGGGTTTTCTCCAGGTACTTCCTCTCACCGTCCAAAGACATGCTAGTTAGGTTAGTTGGTGATTCTAAATTGGCCGTAGGTGTGCATCTGAGTGTGAATGGTTGTCTGTCTCTCTGTGTTAGCCCTGGGATAGGCTCCAGCCCCTTCACAGAATAAGTGGTTACAGAAGATGAATGAATGAAGGAATGTTCATATCTGTAAAGTTGGCCATTTTAACACCATGGGTATAGACTTGATTCTAGTGCTTCATATTTGAGTTCTGAAGGTTGTACAGCTGTGCCTATGCCGTCAAAATTTCAATTTTAACAAAGGAGTGGTCACACAGCCAGCATTTCAAATACAAATGCTAAAACTGCACTCAACCAGAGACTTTGTGATGCTGTAAAAGGACAGTATGACACACAGCAAATGGAATTCAGAGTTTAAATGACACTTTTGAATTGTTCAAAGTCACAGTACCAAAAAAGTAAGGAATGATGAATGATGGCACACAAATGCATCAAATTATACATGCCATTATGTTCCTATTCGAAATACTGTATGTGCTGTATTTTGCTGGTCAGATAAGTCCTTATTTGCTTTAAAGTTGATTAAATAGTCTTTTTTCTATATCATCACACAATCTTTTTTACTTATTCATTTGCAACCTTTTTCTGATTTTCACAGCTTTTTAGTTGTAATGGATTTATTGGGACAAAGTCTGGTTTTGAGTGAGAACTTTACAACCTGCAACCACAAAATCTCTGCAACGGAATCAATTGAGGCATTCGTCTGCAGTCCACTGAAAGAGCTCATCTTAGTGGGACACAGTGGAACACACAGATTTAAGTAATATTCTGATTAGCATTCCTAGATAGAGATACAGTGTACGACCAGATGCCTTGCTAGAAGAGCAGTCTCCAAACTGTAGCAAAAAAAGTGACACGCGGCACACCACACTTTGCTTTCACAGACTAGAAGTTGTGAAAAATGTTGGATTACATTGGAGAAATGTTGTAGTTGCCTCCCATAGTTTCATCACTTGATATTAGGCAGATTTCAAATACTTTTGTCTCTGTTAATCACTGAAATGCAAAAAGATGGAAGACCTTGGCCGGTGTCTAAAAACACTGGTATTATCATTTGAATTTACTCCTCAAATTTTACCTCTTTATATTTGCTTAACATGATTGTTAGCATTTCCTCCTTTTACTACACAAATTGCAATGCCGGGCTGTTTTACAGCAGTTTATATACAGAATATTTGCTATATGATTAGTGGCACACAGTGACCATCATCTATTCACAGTTTTCGTGATTTATGTTTTTTTGATTTATTTGTTTTTACATTTCAAGGTTAATGGCCATTTTCCCAGAGCGATATCTGCTTTCAAGGCAAAAATGAGACAATATGGAGCGAGTTAATGCTTGTCCTTACATCAGTCGACAGCACTGCCTCACTGCAACTCAGCAGAACAGACTGAATCGACCATCTATCCTTCCCTTCGTTCTACTTACCTTCTTTTTTCATAAATCTTTTTTTTTGTTATTTTTTCTGTTTGCCAGTTCAGCTGGGTATTAATTATGCCTGCTGTTGTAAATTCAGCCTATTCACCACAGGATCAGGGCTTACGGGCACAGTTGCACACTGAAGGCCATTCATATGAGACTGCAGCAAAGAGAAGAATGAGCCCTGCTCTTCAAAATACGAGCTTTTTAACAAGATGCTGAGAAGAGAAGAGAAGAGAATATGACGCTCTGTCTGTTCTTCTCTGTCCATTCTGTCAGTTTGTCCTTCTCTGCTGTGACACTCAGCCTCAGATTCTGGCTCTCCTAAATACCCGCCATTAAAACCTTTCATTATCCGTGTTAATCCCTTTTGCACATGTCCAGTGTAGGATGTAAGGTGGAATTGAACAGATCTGACTCTCTTCTCTTATGCCGCTCTTTTCATGTCCTTTGAAAGCGTCGAATTAGCTTTTCCCTGTTGCAGCAATACGGCTCGCTCTTGTCCCTTTCAGTCTCTCTTTCTGCCGTCAAATAACCCACTTTGCTGCTCAGCGCTGATATGATGCGTTCCTTTTCAGCTGGATTTAACACCGAAGTCAGGGTACGTCGCTCTGGTAATACCGTGAAAGGAATTCTGGGGACGTGGACAGTCACATGTCCTGTTTAACTTGGACAATAAAAGAATTGAAAGAAGACAAAAGTAAAAATCAAAGACAGAATTAAAAGTAACAACCGCACGGAAATAAAACCATGTGGGCATGTGAAAAGGCTGGCGTATAGCTGGATGAGTTCAGATCCAGTTTTTGTGACTACAGACTCTCCAAGAACTTCTTCTTGCTGCTTTAGGCAACTTCAGCAGAATGAGGAAAAACAAAAAAAAAATACGGAAACAGTATAAGAATTTTGTGAGGAGTGAGTTTACGTGACAGGCAGGGTCAGAGGGCAGAACTGTTTGTATATGTGTGTTTCCCTCCTGGTCTTTTCTCTCCCTTTCCCTTCTCTCTCTGGTCTCAGGTACCATCATAATTGACCTGTACCTGTGGAGCACAGCTGGCCAAACATCCAGGGCTCCTGTATAAAAGAACCGTGCCTGCAGTGATCCTGGCTGCTGGTCGTCTGTTACTACGCTGAAAATCGTTGAGTCAACTTTGTTATTTAAAATTTAAGTTTTGTAGAGTGAGGATAGGTAAGTTTGGAGTACCCTGTACATTTTTTTTTCCATTAACGTAACACGTCTCTGTCTAAAAACACTAGGTTTTAGGGTTGGTGCCACCTTTGTATTCATTTTTGGTTAAGATCTGTTTTTGTAGACAAGAGAGTCAGGTTTTTGTTTGCGTTTTGCTTTGCATCCAGCATCAGGTTAGGTCCAGTTTTATTGTATGTTTTTCAGCTTATTTGATGCAACCACCTCATCCCACACTCCTCCACAATTGTGGTCCTGCATTAGTAGTTTTCTGTCGTTCAATAAAACATTTTTCTTTTTGCTCACACGAACTCTGACTCCATCTTCTTGATTGTGGTGTTTATGTCTCCTTTCCACTTTACCATCTAAGGACTCGTGACAAGTGGAAAGGAAGCTGGAGACAGAACAGAAAAACACTGGCCCATTTTAGTAATACAGTAAGTATAGTTAACTTTATGCAACACAAGCCAAAAGACCTCTGATGCAAGAAGAAATTAACTGCTTGTTGAATTGTATTGTTCACATCAATTATTTGCAGCTTTTGTCTTTCATCTTCAGGATCCTTTCTGGCGAGAAATGAGGTGTTTTCTTCTTTCTTCCTTTCTTCCAGTGATTCTTCCTTCTTTCAGAATACTATCCATAAAATGTGATTGTAAGAAACAATGCCAGAAAAAGGTGGATTAGGAAATCATCAACTCTCCTGAGCCAAATTCCTCATGCTGCATACTAGCCAATTCATACTATGCATACTTGTCAGTTGTTTTTAAGCGTGTGTGTATTGGCACAAACAACTTTCATAAGTCGAACTTTTCTCTGTGCTTGTTCTCCGACAGACTGCAGTCTAGAGCGCAGCTGCACAAGCTCCGACAGATGAGCTCTCTATGTGTGTGCGTGTGTGTAAAGGTGTAGTTTTGTGTGCCAGCATGCATGGGCGTGCATATGTTTAAACGCAGCTGCGGCTTCACCATCAAAGAGCTGTATGTACTTGATGCATATAAAACACAGGTTGAGTTCTGAACAGGCATCTCAGGTGAAAAGCTTCCCCGTTGAGCTCGCTGACGGCTCCTCTCGTCGCATTGGCTCAAACATACGCGCACACTGTATGTGGACACACACACACACACACACCACTGCAGCTGTGTTTACACTCGTCTTAGAAAGGATGCCATATATTGTATGAACTATGACTACATCAGAAGCTGGTCATTTTCCAGGCAGCATCGTTTTTTGTTCTGAGTGACTACCTGGTTGATCTCACACTCTTTCATGCTCTTTCTTTTTTTTTTTATCTCTGTTTTTCATCATACATCCCCTTTTCTTTACTCAATACACTTTCTCCATGAAGCCAGAAGCAGTAAAAGGAGAGGTCATTTATATCTTCCCAACTCAAAACTTGACAAAACAGGAAGTCAGTCTAAGTGTGTTTGGCCTTCACTGTGTGTCTTCTTTAGTATCAAGAGTGGGCTGCACACAACTCTTCTACTTTATAGCTTTGAAGCCTCCTATCCTCCTTGTGTATAGATACAGACACACACCTACATATCCACACATATTTGGTTATTGGTCAGAGAAGCAGACTTATAACCGTAGGGCCACTGGTTTGTAGCTTCTAAGTTACATGTCCAGTGTAGGATGCCTGAAGTGCCCTTGAGCAAGGCACCTAATGCACAGTTTATGCTTCTGCATCAATTTGATGCCAAAGCTACAATGTCAGCCCAGACCCTATGGAGACCCTAACGCCTGACGTTCACCTCCCCAGAAATGTAACTAAGCGCCACGGCGATGCAGACCACAAGAGATGTGGTTGGTCCGTTTGGTAGTGGTGTATCAAGGAAAGGTTAACTGAGGAGGCTCGATGGTCCAAACATTTGTATGGCTTGGCTTCAGCAAAATTTTGGTGAATTTTTCGTCGGCCATTGTTGAAAGTGAAGCAGGAAGTAGGAACAAAAATGAACCGCTTGGGTGGCGTTTTTACAGAGCGAACCAGACAACGGCGCAAGTATAAATGGCTCGCACCAGTGCAGGCTACGTCCATAGGTTACAGCATCTATGTCCCGCTGTCTAAGTCTCCCCAAACATTGCGCCTCAGGTGCACTCACTACTTCTCACTGCTCTGAGTGTGCTCACTACTGTCTGTGAACAAATGGCCAGATGCTGAGCATTACATTGCATTATTGCACATTATTATGGGCATTGTTGTTCAGCAGCATGGATGTTCTGTATCTTTTGTTTTGTTCATGTCCTTTCTTCATGTGTTTTTTTGATCAAATATATAGTATTACATTATTACAATTACAATGGATATGGTGGTCAGTTAAAAAAAAAAATAATTTTAATTAGCCCTGACTGTTATGTTTTAAAACAAATGACTCATTGAAATGCATTTCATAATCATTTGTAATGTGAATTCTGCTTGGTAATCAAATAAACACACATACTAAACACACACACACACTAGGAATCACCTTGGGAGGTTACCTTAGCGGAGGTGTGCTGTGACCCTATGTTCTGGCAGATGGCGGTTGTAGGCGCTACCTGCAGTAACAACAGCAACGTTTTCTCAACAGCCCAGATTTTCTCAACATTAAGTGTTTGTATTTTGTAAAACCATGCATAGTGACTACGGAAATTACAAAAAATGCTGTCATATAGGATATTTGTGTCTATTAAAACCAGCTTTAAGTACATCCATTATGGTGAATTTGTAACTCAAGTGCTATTTTTCAGTTCAGTTCAATCAAAATGATGCCACGGATCGTTATAATGTACTGTACCTTAGATAGAATTAAATTGACCCAAAATTGAGATTTCTGTAAAAAAAAAAAAAAAAAAAGGCTAATTTGTCTGCCTCAAAACAATAGACGTTGGAGGTGGCTTATTTATTTGCTCAAGCTGTGCACTGATGGAAGAATAGAGCAGAAGGTCATACATTCAGAAGAGAAGAAAACTAATGCAAAAAAACCAAAACAACTACAGTTAGTTTTTATCTTGTGGAAATGAAGGGGATAAAGAATAATCTTTTGTCTCAAATGGCAGGCACAACACTTTTCACCCATAATCTGCTCATAATATATAATGTACTCTGAGGATTACAGGTACAGGAGTATTATTTAAACTAATCTCTTTTTGCCAACTAATGCCAAACTGCTTGTTCACAGTTTTGCGAGTGGGAGTACATGCGCTTTGATTGTGTGTGTGTAGGAGAGAGAGTATGGGCTCAGCAGTGGCTCAAAAGGAATACCAGAGTATGCTTTATCACTTACCCAATTATGTGGGATTGCAAAACTAATCTACTACTCGATTAAAACAAGAGACCCTACAGCTCAGGGTTAAACAAAAGCAAATTACATTACCCCGTCACACACATACACTTCACTTTTCCTATACACTTTGCCGTTCTGTCAGCCAGGCTCGTTCCCCTTCACCCATATCTCCACTGAGATTTTAGCAGAGCAGTCGTGCATAGAGTCTAAGTCGGCTCGGAGATGATGGGGATGTGTGGTTGCTCTTTTAAAATCCCTCGTTTCTTTTGAACTTTCCAGTTTCATTAAAAAGTTGATTTGATAGAAAGGCAGGGATGTTAACCCTCTTGTTTATTTTTTACTCTGAAGATAATGTGGAAATATTTTTTACACTGGACTGATGATGCACACAGTGTCTCGGTGTGAAAGGCTCTGATTTAAACGTTCACAGCAATGGTCAAAATCCCACAAACTTTTGATCACTTGTTGGAAAAGTGGAAACAATTCTCAGTGGAAAAATATCAAAAGATTTAAAAATTGTAAAGTCACAAGTTCACAGACAAAACTGCAACATCACTCTTCATCACAGTAGATGTGTGCAAGCATTCATAAACTTGTCAAATCTTATAAGTCTGGTCTCCGTTCATTGTCACGACTAACTGGGACACTCAATGGAACTGAGCCATCATTACTGCCTGTGCTTTCTCTACTGTGACAAGCCCAAATATGTTGATAACAACATAACTTATGGATTAAATGAAAGCCCCGGAAGTTTTACAACATCTCATACAGAAACATTTCAGCATTTACGAAGGTAAAAAACTAAACTAAATGCAAGATTATAACATGAACCTCAACAATTACCAAGAGAAGGAATAAGGCATTCTACACTCAGTTTATGTCCATAGAAAGAGGAACCTGTCTCCAATTTGTTTAACTGCGTCCCTAATTCAATCCTTGTTTGACTCACTTTGCCATATAAAATAACTCCCCAGCACTTACTTACTCATTTGTTATTGCTACAATATACAGTCCCTGGCTGTCTAAATTATCAAAGTCCTTGTTCTTAACTAGCTGAGAGACACCATAATTGTGACAAATGAGCTACAGAGAACCACCAGTAATGATCCAACAGGGTATCTTTATTTCCTTGAGTCCAAGAAATCTTGTTGTCGGTCTTGTGACCTTTACTTAAGTGACAACACTTTTCTGCCACCACAGTAACCTCCTCGTTGTCTAGGTTCAACATAAGAGATTCTAATTCAGTCTCCCTTCCTTCATCTACTACGACCTCAAATCCCATGTGGCTTTTCCTGTCTCTCAATCTGTCTGTCCTTCCCTTGTCCAGCCTTCCTCTCCGACCTCTGACCGTGTCTTTTCAGAAGTTGTTTGAAGCTTCGACTCTCCACTTCGCTTTTCTTGTCTAAGAGAAGAACTCTGTGTAATTTTCTCTTAATCTCTTCATCCGCTCCTCTCTGGAAAAGAGCTCTGTTACTTGCCGAAGGATGGAGGGAATGAGGGACGGGAAGGTGGCCTGTGACTGCCCCTAATCAGGCTTCCCTTCTAGCTCTGTCTTAATGTTCCCTTTCCTTCCCTTGGTCTTTTCTCCATCTTTCTTTTTTAACTTGTTCGCTGGTCTTGGAAACTTTGTCTAATCTCATATTTAAAGTGCAGGGAAAAAAAATGCTTGAGAGCCGAGAAACGGAAATCAAAAGCCAAAACCAGCTGTGGTTCATTAACAAGAATCCGAGAAAGAAGAGGAGCGTGAAGTCATGAAAAGATGTTCACCTTATTAACTACATGTCAGATTGACTCTGCTATTTTCTTTCTTTTCCGCTTCAGATTAGCACCAGCACGCAGGCTGATGTGGAGAGAAGAAGTGATAAGAAAGACAAGAGCAAGAGTGGATGCGATGGACATTAGCTGAAGAGTCTGGCCTTTCAGTAATTGTGCCTGGTGCGGAGCAGAGGTCAGAGGTAAATGCCACTCGTGGATATGTCCTACTATAATGAGAGGAGGAGGGTATGACACATTCGCAAACACTCACATTCTCGGACACACACTCTAGCACACCCGTGCATGGACACATCCGTTTTCTTGTGGGCATTAACGTAGCCAACTAAAAGTACAAAACATGTTTTCCCACACACAGAAGCGAGTAGGTTATTTTAGAAATATGCACCACCGCTGATACTAGTTACCCTATCTGGACTGTAATCATTAATTTCCTCCAACGTTGGTAATATATTCTGATTTCTGCCGGATTATTTGTGTATATTTGACATTGTCTAATAAGTTCAAGGTGTTGACTTACCGCAGCAATAACAGACAGACAGCAGACTATTATTAGAGACAAGCCTGAGGTATCAACAGGTTTTATTGGATTTGTTTTTTCCACAATGCCGATGCTTTCCAGACAGCCGCAAAGAAACGTTCTCTGCCACATTTTCCACAATGAATAGGCACAAAATTCCTGCTTTTTAAACATGTGAAAAAAGTTTTCAATCTCTGTGTACATTGGTTTTAATAGGTTCTTACGATGTGATCTGAACCCAAGACACATCCTTGTTTACACCCGTGTCTGTTACCAGTCGTCAAGGTGTCCAGTTGACCACATGTGCCTAGACTGAGTTACTGCCCACTCACTTCTGCAAGGAATGTCAAAGGGCCCTGCTCACAAATTATTATGTTAATCTGTCGCAAGGCAAGAACCTGATTTGTGTCACACCTGTCAGATGAGCAAACAATTATGCTTCAAGAAGTAATATATTGTACAAGTACTTGCTTTTCTACAACTGGCCAAACAAAATCATAAAAAAAATAACTAAAAAACATCTACATTATTGATGCATTGTTCTTTTATGTTTTGGGCTGGGATGCGTCAGGAGACATTAGCATTCGCATTAACAAAAAAAAATATATATATATATATTGACATATATGTGGCCCAGATCAGGCTCTAAGGATGAGATCACAATGCATTTAGACATAAACCGATACAAACATTACGACCACTGACAGGTGATATGAATAACAATTGACAACTGTTCAGAACTGTTTTGCATTTTAACAGAGTCTATGTGTCTTTGGCTACCAGACTATTGGGATGCCTGTTTCTACTGAGATGCACCTTATTGATAAAAAGTCATATAATGTAAAAGTGCTAATTCTCTGTTTATGCATTTATGAAAATATCACTTCAGTGATGACTAGCAGTGTTTTACCACCAGATACACATACTTACTGTATTGTAAACAGCCTCCCATTGGGTATTTAAATGTCTTGGAACAGAAGGGAACCAGCAAAGTAGTGAGTTGGTAGCTATCTATCCACCGACTCAGCTTGTAGCTGACAGTCAGTAAGCTCTCTCACTTCTCTCTCTCTCTCTCACTGTCTTTCTGCCTTTCACTGAACTCCAACTTCAGGAACTAGAGGTTGAAGTGTTGAGTGACCCCAGTGGAAATGGCAGACTCCCAGATTGTGATGTGTCATGGCAGGTTCTAACATACACATACAGTATTTGCATGCATGTACATCTTTCAACAGTCTCTCTGGGTTTGCATGCATGTGTATTTACCCCATTTTTGCTCGTACCTGTGTGGCTTCAAATATAAAATGAACATTGAAGTACCAGCTTGTGCAGTCACCTGTGTGCTTAGCTGTGTGTGTGTGTAGTTCTGACCCCCTGCTATTTTGGCAGATGCCACCCCCTACTGATCCAACAGGCATCCTCTTTCTTGTTCTGTTTGTTGCATACCCCACACAGAGAATGTGTCCTCTCAGAGCTCACATAATTGAATTTACTCTCTTTTTTTTTCCACCTGTGTGTGTTTGAGAATTTTCCCTAAGTGAAGGTATTACTGTCTGTACTCACATGCCACGGTTACACAAAGGCTACAAACCCAGCGCAGGAAAAGTAAATGGAAAAACAGAAAACTGATGTCTCAGAAGACTTGAAAGTAATGTACTACTGAGCATACGTTTAACCCCCACCGGATGAAAACACGCCAGATAGATGTATAGTTTAGCTGGGTGTGCGAGATCCTTTGCGACACTCCCGAGGCATTATTTATTTTCAAGAAATTTCAGGCAGCCACCATTTACAGTATACATGTAAATCTAGCTGTAATAGGAGCAGGGAGACGGGTGCGTAGTGTAACCCATGAGTCATGATTTGTTTTGCCTTCCCTGCTGTGTCTGTGGATGTTTGTGTGTGTGCTCAGTGTAGGATATCCTGTTGTTAGGAATTTAATTATACCCTCCGCGGAACATGATTTCTCACAAAGTAGGAACACCGTAACCATTATACAGCAATAAATAAAAAGAATATACACATTTCCACAGCTGTCAGCGTCTGTTTTCCTCTGTCCACTTCTTGTGTGTGCGTGTGTATGTGTATGTGTGTGAGAGAGAGAAATTCTTAGTTTGGCTGTCATTCGGGATTATGATGTTTGAGTACTCTGTCCTGTAGGATAGTGGTGTAAGTGAACCTGCTTCAGCTCATAAAGCACAGGCAGGTTGATGCACACAGACCCTGCATTGTTGCAGACTCCTATTAGGACAGCAATGATTGCAATGATTGCCTCACCATGGCAACTGTCCCCTCAACGTAACTTTGTCACTATCAGACACAAAATGAGGGCGAGTGTTCATGCTCAAAATGGCCACTGTGGAGGGCCTGTGTGGCTAAACGGGACGTTCAAGCATAATTTTTACCCATGTACTGACCAGGGAAAAAGTTATTTTTTTGGAATAAATGAGTAATAGTGGAAGACAGAAATACCTGGTGCATAAACACAGAAACAACCAGGAAGAGAAGTGAATAAACTCAGGAGTACAAGAATACTTGAATCAATAAAGTATCTATCTATCTATCTATCTATCTATCTATCTATCTATCTATCTATCTATCTATCTATCTATCTATCTACATTGCAATTCCACTGCCTCTAGTCATTTATAGTATGTATGAAATGTTGTGCATTTCAAAATGACCAATGCTGTTATGTTTCTAGGGAGGATAGTCACCTGGGGCATTATTTAAACTGTAACCTACTAAACAAGAGTCACAGGCTGTAGTAAGACTCAAGGGAGCCAGTGTTCAGAGACACTGGCTTGGCATGTATCCCAAAGACACACTTGCAGTGGGTCTACATTGGTAGAGGCATGTCATTTATTATTTAAATATTAGTTAAATTATGAACTATGATCTAGGAGGCAGCCAAACCACTGCACAGAGGTTAGAAAACAGCTTTTACAAACATGGAAAGCGATTGTATAACTAAACTTCCCTTATTTGGGGTTACCCTAGCTGTGACCCTACTGTCCAAAGTCCCAGTCCCCACTCCCAGGTTCTCTTAAGCTCCCCTTAGTTTACAAGCCATTCTCATTTGTAATTGCAGGATACAGGAAAAAATTAGTTTACAAATTGGTAACATATACTTGATTGACTGGTATAGCATCCTGTCTGAGCACTTTGCATTGCACTGCAGCAGTAAAGCCGGATTCAGCAATTGTGCTTAACAGCCCTGCATTTATTTGCTGGAGCCCTCTGCTTTAACATCCCCACTGCGTCAGCGTGGTGGCCTCATTGAAGTTAATGACAGGACTGTTTCATCCGGTGTTGTTGTCTGTGTGAACATGGCCCGATGTTGTTCACTCTACATTTGAACACTTGTGAATCTGACAGTAAACTGTTTGCGTGAGCAGTTTCAGTTGTATTTGATGATCTGAATGTTATTGTTTTACCTTTGCCAAAATTGAAGCTGCCAGGCAAAAGAGCGTTCGTGAGTTACACACGTGCTTCCTCACGTCCCTCTTCTTCATCGTTACCATAGGAATAAACAGGCAAACAAAACACTATCACATGTGACTAGATCATGAAGTGACATCCCGACTTGGCACAAGCGAACATCAGCTCTAAGTAATAGATTTATGAAATTGAAGTTTGGAATGTCAAAGAGGCCCACACAAAGGTCTCACAAAGGCTCGCATCAAAATAGCTCTAAGCAAACGAGCTTTGCTGAGGCTGAAAGTGGGGAGGGTTGAAAGAAGTCCTTTCATGCATAACTCATCAAACCAGCACTACTGTTCTCTTATCATTACCCAGCAACCTAATGTTATGTGATGTCATTCATAATGCAAAAAGAGCAAAGAGAAGACAGTGGGCTTACATTGATTAATATTTATGCATTTCAGAGCCTTGAAAGATGCTGAGATACCACTGGCCAAGACCTTAATCAAAACATGAAATATGCATACC
>JASGAT010395898.1:40260-57006 GCA_030220025.1 Chelon auratus
GTGTCTCCTTTGCTGCTCAAATATTTGTGAGTGAATGTATTATGTTTCTGTGCAAATATGTCCACGAGTCCATGGCTTGACAAATGACACCACAGTTGAGAGCCATTTTGGAGTGGTTTGTTGAACAGAAGTAAAGGTGTTCTAATTCATTTTAAACTGAACGTTACAGTGATTTGTTGGAATGCATTTCAGTTTTTTTATGTGCATGCTGGCTGCTTTCACTTCATGCTACTGTAAAAAAAAAAATAAAAAAAAAAATCAGTACTTCATTTGTGCATTGTACATGAACTGTTCATATGTGGATCTGGGTGTGTCTTCTGACTGTGTGTGCAGTGTTCCCTGCTGTTTTGTAATTAAAGCTGAAGTCAAGTCTAATTCCGCTTACTTTGCAGTTCTGGAGGTTAATTGCAAGAGCCATGCTTGCCCCAAGCTCTCTTCCATTTTAGTACTTCCCTCTGCACACTACAGAGATGATAGTAAGTACTAAATGGGAGCATGAGGAGATGCTGTAATAACAACACCATTATCCTCGTGGTACATGAAGAGAATGGGGTGAGGCAGGCTAACTACTTAGCCTTCATGCAAATATTAGTGAGGGCAAAACAAATGCTTATGGTGAAAGAAGTTGCTTAGGTATAGTTTTAATCACAAATTTCCCTAGTATGTGTACCGTGGAGAGAATAATCTTTGCCGGGCATATCCAGATCATATCCATATCGAGTCGTCAGTGAGGCCTACACCATAGCAACCCATGTAGATACATGGGTTACATTCGTTTTATAAAGCAAATAACAGACTTCTGTACAGTGCTGCACAAGTGAAAGAAATGCATTTGATAGTAGGCACGTTTCTGCATGCACGAAGGGCGGGACTGTGATCTCAAAAAGTTTAATTGTTTCAGACAGAAAGCCTTTTACGCGTTCACTCCTGGATTGCAAATTGTTGGAGTGTGTGTGTGTGTGTGCAACACCGTGTGTCCGCACATGCTCGGAGCCTGCGGGCAGTTAAAGCTGTGGAACTGACTGACAGTCGGTAACCTTCTCGCCACGCAACCCTGTGATTGACGTCTCCGTGGAGAGAAAGTGGGCGTCAGGAGGACCAGATATTACTGCGGAGGTCAGGGTTGAGCAGAGTGAGCAATCATTTCAATCCAAGTGTGTACGTGTGTGTTTCTGTGGGACCATATTATCTACCTTCCCATTGCAATTTCCCCCTTGTGATGATATCAATTCAGCCGATGGATAGCACTTGCTGTTGAGCTGTGGAATTATCATTTGATGCCATTTGATTCCAATACATTTTGCCCGCTGTGTCACCGAAAAATATACAGATAGATAGATCATGGCAAGAATCTGGGTCTGAGAACTGGTAAACTGTAAAAAAGAACCTCAGTAACTTAGTAACTTAGTAACATTCCCTCATGATAGTAGTTTGAATATTTTTTAGCCTTCTGAAATAGATCACTGCATCCAGAAGTATCACAGGCGCCACACATGCCAATATCCTAATGCACATTTTTACTTAATTTACTGTTTCCTGCCCTGTCCGTTCAGTCATGTCTTTTTTTCATGTGAGAATTAATTATCAAAGCATTATAAGTGGCTTTGACAGGAACATCTTCATTCACAAAACAATTTATTTCATCCTTTAATTAGCATGGTTTGACAATAAATGCTGCAGACACTAATGGTGTACAGATGTACAGATTACATCACTGCACTTAGCATGTCAGAAGTATTGTTCTGTCTTTGATTGAAAATGAAAGTGAATGGTGTCTAAAGGGAGAGAGAAAAGGAGAGAGGCCTCGGCGGAAACCCGGCTGAGCGTTGCTGTAATTATTCTTTAAATGGGGTTTCTAATTGGACTTTCATATGAGCTCACCTTGGTCTTTTCCCATGGACTCTGGTTAGCACGAGTCAAATGTGTCATCAGTGCGAGTGTGCGTGTGTGTTGTAAGGGAGTAGATGGAGACGTGTATATTGTCTGGTGGTTTGAGCAAAGCTCTCTGCTGTCAGCTCATTTGTCTTTATCACACACAATCAGGATGGACCCACAAGGAGACAGACATTACTGTCTAGATTCACACACATACACAAGAAGCACACAGCTACGTATGTGTGAGCCGCAGTACAAAAGTTTATGACTGCAAGACTCATAATGACAGCTTTTCAAACACCCTCTCGCATTCAAAGGAATTCAAACAGGCAGCAAACATATACACAATCATACCTTCACTCACTTAAAAAAATCTCATTATGCACAAAAGTGTCTGAAGCACAAATGTACTGCCACCCAAGAATAAATTATTTCCAGCAGGAGACAGACATTCAGCACGATAAAGCTGATACATAATTTATCAGGACTAATAGCCACCTGCCTGTGCCACTAGCTGTAATCTGCCACAAATTATGGGCTCAGGAAACTGTGTTTTGACTGAGCGTTACATGTGGAGTGACAGTCTGAAAAAAGATGAATTGAAAATGAGAATCCCCCCGCAGGGTCGTAAGTAGCATGTGGTTGTTACATAGAAAAATCTACAGGTTAGAGATTGTGGGATAAATTGTAAGAACATAGGCTTTTTCAGAACGTGTGTTAGGCTTCAAAACACATTATTTTCTTTATTGGTGCATAAAAATGACCACAGACGTGTTCTATGAGGCTTTGCGTTGTCACTAAATCCTCACACTCACTTCAATCCATTCCTTTATAAGAACCTCTATCTCTGCTGGTCAGAACACTGTTACATTATGTGTACCATACGAACACACACATGCATACACTGACGATCTAAGAAAAGGTTTCCCATTTCCTGATTGGTTCAGTGTCTTGACTCCTTGCAGCCTCTGTTCCTCCTCTGCTTCCCTTTGCCCTCACGTCTCCCCTCCTCTTTGTAATGTCAGTTTTTTTAATTAGAAGTAAATGTATGCCTACTTACACTGATTAAAATAGGATTGGCTTTCTTATGCCACTGTCTGTGTACCAATCTCAATCACTGTTAAATGTATTAAAAGGACGCAGCGCAGATTTACCGGTGCTTCTCTATAACTTGGTCAGACCTACACTGGACATAAGTAAAGATCAAAACTGATGCAGAAGATACACACATTATTCTTTCTTGTCAGGGTCGTGTGCCTATATTACCTACAATAAAACCTGCGTCCCGACAGTCAGCAATTAGGGTGTGTTATGCTTGTAGCAGCTAATGTTGCCTGGAATGGCTGGCCTCAAGCACCAATTTCTTTTCTTATTTGTCAACTTGTGGTCTTTGGCCCAACCTGACTCTGATTCCCATGAGGCAGTTTATCAGAGTTTGTGCATCTCCCTCTCCATCACAGAAGACTTTACATTAACTTTTCAACGCAGCAGAACCTAACTGACAAAGACGTTGGTGTCCTCCTTAAAATTTATAGAATTCTGCAAAGATTGCCTGTCATTTTCTCACGAAGAACTTTTACTCTGTTAATTTTTGCTCTTTAATTATACAACCATAGATTCCACTAGGTTAGCTAGTGATCATGTGCCTTAGTAGATAGTTACAGACGGTACCAAAGGGTGAGCAATGTTTGAGAAATTCAACAAGATGATTTTAATCTCTTTGATCCTTCCGATGACTTCCATTCCAAGTTGTATTAAGCCCAGAAAGGTTTTGTTTTATCATTGCTTAAGCGCCTTACCTGTTAAACCTTTGACCTTTTCTAACTACAGTACACCCACCTCCTTAACACCCAGATGTCTTTATCAGTTCATGGCCTCATATTTATCTGGAAAGTCCGGATTTCTGATATACTCAATAGGCCTTGAGAAGGAACAGACTGACCTTACAGTTTTTAATCAAAAGTTCAGTCACACACAGCTATAATGCAGATAGTTTGACGTTGCCTGCTACCTCATCATGTAATGGGAGGTCTAGTAGGCACTTGCTCCTGTGGTTTTTAAAATTCTGTTGCAGTAGTAAAACCAATTTTATGGTTTACATCTCATTAACTGAATTGCCATAAAACTTAATGATAGACTCAAACCAGTGGAATGTGTAAAAATGCATGTTCTTGGCGTTTAAAAGTACAGAACCTCTGGGTTTAATGGGGAGCCGACATAGCCTACATGGTGACTTGGATCATAATAGTCTTGTTATTGGAATTCGGGGAAGTCTTGGGTTTTAGCACAGGCAAAAGGGTAATCTCACCCAACAGCTGTGCACACACTTCCAAAGAGTCATAGATTAACTTGCCTCTAATGGAACAAGACCTGCAAACCACAGAAGTTTAGCGAGACCAAGGAAGATGCTTGAGTTGGCATTGAATATACTCTCTATTAAACATGCTGGAACCCAGTCCCTAGATCCAAAATGGGGAAGTCAGGTGGAAAAAGTAATTTAATTTTGGTATGGGTTATCAAGATTATCAAAAGGGAAAGTAATTAAATGAAGACCTGGGACAAACTTTTTTCCAAGATCATTTTTGAGTCTGTTTCAATTTGCTTTCACTGTCAAGATAGTTCAACATCTCACTTTGACCAAAGAAGCCTCAGTGTGTGTGCGTGTGTGTGTGTGTGTGTGAGCGTTTTTTTTGTTTTGTTTTGTTTTGTTTTTTTCAAAATGTGGCCAATTAAAAAAAATACCATCACCACAGTCTGCCCTTATGCTAAGCAGTTCCCTCATGTTAGCGGTCCACAAAATGTGTGTGTACAATCTTAGATTGCAGCTGATCTGAATAATTAAAGAGGTAATTACAAAATGTAATGCGATGCCTCACAAAGCTGTGCCTCTGTCCTTAGTCTCTGGACATCCCTGGTTCATAATTTATAGTCAGACACCACGTCCTTCCTTTTAATTACAGATATCATCTCTTGTGTGAACTGAATAGGTGTTAAAAATTAATTGCCGTAGAGATACAGGGCCAGCCAATGATAATAACACATGTAACTTTATGCAGGTTATGCAAATGTATCACACCACGCACTTCCCCTTTTCACCTGTGCATATAGGCGCAGGTGAAGTATTACCAGGGGTTGCACAAGCAAGCAAACCACAAATAAGCTAATTTACACACACCAGGCTTTTTATCTTTTAGTCTCTGGCTATCAGTGCCAGCAACAATTTGTCAAGTGTCAGTGGCCGGCTAGATTTTAGCCTGCTGCACTGGGGAACTTTGCCAATCCAGTATTGGTACATTGGCATCAGGATTTAGCTGATGAACAGAATAGAGGTGGTGATGATAAGAGGTGGAGGAGGCAGAGACACAGTTTGTGAAAGTGACAGCGCAAGTCATTTCAGTTTGTATCTATATATGGTGCTGGATAAATGTATCATAGCTTAGTGTGGCTTTTATTACACGCGTGGATGTGTAGTTGTAGCGCTTGTGTGAATGCGCAGCTCTTTGCTCACTGGAATAACTTGTGCATGAAGATGAATATATGATTGATGCATAATAATGCAATCAAAGACTGTCAATCTTCCCTCTGCTCTGTGACTGCTCCGCTGCCACGCCGGTTGTTAATTCTGAATCTGTGACAGCCTTTATAGTCTATTTGCCTCTGTTTTGGCTGCATACTAATGATGTTTAGAATGTGAATGGAAGGTTTAGGTCAGCCTTTCTCATTGTCTACAACAATATGACAGGCCCGTACTCTGTCAGACTTGAGAACGGAATTAGTAAGCAAAGACAGGAATACTCAAAATTAAGCAGACAGTCAACACAGGCAGCCATGGCGTTCTCACATACTAACTCAAGCTTGTACTTTGGACACCTGTTCATTATTTCTCTCAGTAGGGAACTTTGTTTCCTGCCACTGGTCTTGTTGTTACACCCACATACAGAATACATTGCGCATTTCGGGTGTTTTTTGTATTTGTGTACATGTTCAAATTCTGGCATTCTCCTTCTGCAAATGATTGGACTGGCCAAGAAAAACTGAGTGCAGCAGAGAAAACAAGAAAGTGATTTACCTTTGAAATTGTAAGGTGTCCAGCAGATCTGTCAGTTCATAAATAGCAGAAGCCACGATGAATCACACCCATCTGTCTTGAAGAAGTCAATACAGAAGTGGACTTAGTTAAAGCCTTTAGACTGAACATTCATCTGATGTGGAAACAAAGCCAAGCAACTCACCTCTGCACTCAAGAACCGTGTTGCAGAAAATGGCAGCAGATGCCCTGGATGGATACTGCTGGAATATTTCATTCTAACAGAAGGCAGTTTGTTGGCTGAAGGGCTGTGCAGTGAGCTACAAGGACTAGTGGTTTGTGAGCAACACTGGAGCATGGTGAGGGAGTTGGAAATTTGTTCAATATGAATAGTATCTTCATTTCTGTGAAGCTCAGGAATATACATCCATCACCAACACTACCAGGGAGGCATCTGAAGAATCTGAAATTCATTCTTCAGCATGACATTGACGCCACACATACAGCCGTGTAGTAGTACACATCAATCAACTGAGACCGCCTGAATCCACAAAAGAACTGTGGCCAGTTTCCAAGACGCTTGAAACAACCTACCATCCAACCTTGAACGACGAACTTTTACATGATGCAGTCTCATGTATTATATCGTACCTGCAGTGTTTTATATTCCCTTACACTTTTGTGCTAACTGAGATCCATGTAGGCTATATACGCTTTATAACCACAGGTTTAAAATACAATAAATGGTACATACCCTGCATATTGGACAAGCCACCCCCTGAAAATCTTCCAATTATGTGCTCCATAAAAGATGGTGTTTAATAACCACTGCAACCACTAAAGCTCATGAGCAGTGGAGAAGCAGGGTAGTATAGTGGGTGCAATGGGGCAATCATTATTTTTGAGATGTGCCAACTGCTATGCATTGCTTCTTTCTGGTGTACACATAATGAGAAGTTTGACTAGTTCTATAAGGATCATTGTTAACAACAAAGAAGACCACCATAGAAATGGTAGCCATTTACATGCATACTTGTCCTCATAATTCCCACATAAATCATCCCTGCTGAGGTCAGAAATGTCAATTTGATGACGCAGACTGTTGTGTGTAAACAAAAAGAGTAAACAGAGCTGGCCTTCCTGCATGGCCTCATGCTCTGATCTAGGTTTAATTCCGATATAATTTAGCTTGGAACTGGTATGAAATTGTAAAGACGTTTTTATTAAGAATCGGGATTGCTATATCCAGTCCAATTCCCAAACTGCCATTGTTGAAAATACCTCTTTAAATTGCTATAGCTTTTTTAAACCCTATATTCTTCATGATCCTGAAGTGCACATGTGTGCTTCAGCACTAACATGTTTCTTATGTGACCAAATATAGCACAGGGACACAACATAAAGTCTCTCCTCACATCATCTTTTATGCAAAGTCTGCTGTAGATCTAAGGATTCTGGTCTGACAGGTTAAAACACTGGCTGGAACCATAATCATTTCCCTGTGAGGGTCGTGGATCAGGAAGACAATGCACACAAGAGGGAGACAATTGGATAGCTAGAGGAAAAAATAAACACATAAAGGCAACAGAAAGAAGAAGAAAGACAAAAACCAAGCATAAAAGGAGAGACTTTGACAGAAACAGATAAAGAGACTGTTAAGTCCATGAGTTTTTTTATTTTTATGAGAACTAACCCTAATCATCTCTGCCTCATAAAATCCTTCTCTTCCTCCTCAATCTCTTCCTCCTCCATAAAAGCATTAAGATAGGTGCATAATACCAACTAAAGAGGATTTTGCTCAGGGATATTGGCTTATGTTTAATTGAAGGTGGTGCAATTAAAGCCTTCTTGTTGTGAGGGAAACGGCCATGGATTTTGTGAACCGATGAAATATATATTGTGATAAAAGTTGAGAACACGGGGATACTAGGCAAAAAGTCTAATGGATTAATCTATATCATCAAAATGTGTGTGCATGTGTGTGTATTTGCTTCACCTTGAAGCAGCAGCAGGCTGAACAATCAGATATTTGATCTGGGCTTAGAAGGAAGATTTAATCCCCGGAACGGTGAAAAGGTTTTCTCCCAAGTTGCATTTATGCAATTTTGCCATCTAGAGCAATTCTATAGAAATGTATTACTGCAATTTCAACACCCGGGCCAGGATTAGTGTGTGCTGGTATCTGTTTGTGAGGATTTGTGTATTTGTGTGTTCATGTGTGTGAGGTCTGGAAATCAGTCTGGTCTGGTTTGTGAGCGTGTGTGAAGCGGCAAATACCTCAAAGCAACTGTCAACCATAAGTGTGAGAAGGTGCTTTAAAAAGGATGGAAACATGAAATTTCTTCTTTGAGCGTAACTCCTTAGGGCAGATGGTACACTCACACACACACACCCATACGTGCAGACCGAGAGGGAGAATGTGAAGTCGACCGAAGATTAAAAGCTGAATGTGTGACAACATTTCGAACTTCGTGTAATTTCTGAAGTGATCAAGACTTAAAGGGCATGACGTACTTTACTTTACAGGGAATGTCCCTGTAAAGTACGGAAGACAGGAAGGCAAAAAGAAACCGCGATGACTGCACAGGAAAAGAAAACAGATCAAAAGACCTCAGGAAAATCTGTTGCTTAAAGGACAAACATGATGACTTCTGTCTGTGATGTCACTTAAGCAGTAGAGCGACAACTAACTCTTTTTAACAACTTTTCAGATTAAGTTAAGTCTTTAACTTGATACAAAAGTGGATGAGCCCTCCATGACATCACCCATATGACTCCTGAAGAGCCCTTTCGAAGCTCATTGTGGGTGGCACCCGCCCCTCTCCATCTTGGTATGGCCTGACTCCAACGAACACCCGGCTAATTCAAAAATAGGCAAACAGGTCAAATCACATCAAATCAGCTGTATTAGCCATCTAATATAGTACGTACACACGTACAAGGAATGTGTTTTCTGCATTTAATCCATTCAAGTGAGCACACAGCCATGCAAGTCTCCCAAAGATCAGTTTTGTTTTTGTTTAGAATTTTTTTTTAATTTGCTTGCTCAAGGCACTTCAGCCATATACATATATGGGATCAAACCAGTGACCTACGGGCCCCTTCTCTAACCTGTGGTTCACTGCCTATAGAGCTCCGGGCGTCACGTGACGTATTGTGTTGACACCAACATATTGGCAGAAAAATTCTGAGGAAAAATGAATGGCACCAGTGCTGATTTCACACCGTCAGAGTTTACTGTGCACTTTAAACAGAAAGAAATTGACCAGAACAAGGCCAAACTCAACAGATTATATATCATGGACCCTTAATTTAGCTTAATTTTTCTGAGGACATTCATGGCAGTAACATAACTGCAATAACAAGTAACTGTTTAATCCTGAATTTCTTTCTCACTGTGAGTGGTTTTAGTGCTGAATGAGCAAGACCCCTTTGTAATCCACATTATAAACTTTAGCCTAACTTGCCTTTAGGAAAGAAATCTGTTGGACATGGTGTTAAAACATGCTAAATAAACAAGACATTACACTTGGAAAACGCTGGATACCTGATATAAAGTGATCACTACACAAGTTTCTCGTACCTGCTTCTTGTGCGTTTTATTGTAGTAATTCACATCTGTTGTCTTGCAGGATTCCTATAAAACAATTTCCCCTTTGCTCGTCCCTGACTATTCTGACATCCACAACAGCTCAACAGGTGGAGGTAACTGGTACAAGGAAAAGTTAGATACTAGCTAGCAGTTGTCAACCAAATAGTAATTTGAAAAACTTTCCTGCCGATATGGCGGTATTGTGATTGCCGGTGCAGGTTGAAGTCAGCTACCGGAGTATGCATAACTTAAAGTCGTGGCACAGTTCAAATTGAAAGAAAAATGTACCTCCTGTACACTTGTTATGGATGGAAATTTAACTAGAGACAATTGTTTTTTTTTTTGTTTGTCTTTTTTGTGACAAGCAGTAAAACTATTTATTTCTGCTGTAAAGTTGGACAATTCAACGTGGAGGGAGGTCATTTGAAGTTCTCTCTTTTGCAACCTGCCTTGTGGCCATTTGAGGAACTTCATTTTTCATGTTGGCCTAATTTTGTAGGCACGGAGGTTGCTTGATGACTCTGTTCTGTGTTGATTCCATTACTTCACATTTCCCTGGGGCTGCTGTGGTATCACAGCATGGTGGTAACCATACTGTTCATTTAACAGCCTTCATTAAAAGTGAAGTTTAATTGTTCCTTTTGCAGACTGAAAAACAATCAACATTTGCTCCCCTTAATTAGCTTGTTAGGACTGTCAGCATGTCAGTCTTGAAACAATGGGCCACCCCTATTGTTACTCCTTCCCTTTACCCATCTTCCTCTTCTCTCTATGTAAACACTGCCAGGACTTGGTGCTTGGTTAAAGGGATGGACACAGTTCACAGACCTTGGGGCCATCTGTTCCCCCTGATTAAAGGGGAGTGTAAATATCTTTCTGGCCAAATATTGATATCAATTCAATGAGCGCTGCCATCTTGTTGCTTTTCTGAGCCAAAACTGTGTGCACATAGGTGTGTGTGTGTGTGTACTTTTCAATATCGGTGCGTGTCTAGCCGTAAGACAGGCCCATGGGCAGTGACAGTGCCGACTCATCTCATCCCATCCACATCTTCTCTCCTGAGTCTGCATTTTCATCATTCAAATGACTGTGCACGTGTTTGTGTGTGTGTGCGTGCATAGTGCAGGTGGATGTGTAATTCTGTTTATGTGTTTATGCATAAAACATGTTGATGTGTTTGATTTTGCAGCTCCAAAATGACTAGGTGGCCAGACTGCCATCAGATGTAGTCAGTCCCTGCCTGAGTTGGGTAAATAAGAGGCGATGAAGAAGCCAAGACCAAATTCTCGGGCGGCCTCGCAGCATTGGCCTCAGTTTAAGCACCTCGCCAGCCAACATATCCACGGCATAATGAGTCTGAATCTCCCTGGAGTATTGGGATGAATCTAAACACTCAGTGTAACCTATCATGTATTTGGTTGTGTGTGTTTGTGTGTGTTTGTTGAATGAGGGTCTTCTCCCAAGAGCACTTGGGTAAATCTAAATGCAGCTCATTGGCATAAGAGGATTTGACTCTTTCGTTGTCGTGGTAATGAGCTGTGATAAACGCTAGCGGATAAGTTGTTGCATGTTACGCACACTCACACACAACTGATAGAAAAACACGAGATTTACATTGTCAGTGTTATCACCGAGATTTCCCATGAGGCATGGTGAATGTGGCAGGAAGTGTGCAGCGCTGTTTACTCTCCCTCTGGGCAGTATAAAACAAAAATAAAACAATTCAAATTTTTTAAAAGCTCAACCTCCTGTTTGTGGTTTAAATTTGTTAGTTCCCAAATCATAGATTTTTAGAGAATTTCACAATTTAATGGCATATAAGAGGGTGATCTTTACCGTGACAACTAGGTTTTCATTCTCTTCCAAATTCTGCTTTTACCACAGAAACTAGGGATGCCCCGAGCTGATCTTTTAAAGGGGAGCTACTGTCCTGGCATAAAATACGATCGTTTACTCACCCATAAAACTTTGGTGTTATTTTGAGTCGTTCGTCAGATATTTAGATCCGCCTATATCCATATAGTGGGAGAAGCTGGGGCACCGAAACGCTCTACTGCTAGTTTTTTGAAACATGGCTGAACATTTTTCTGATCTGAGGTTGTGCACGACGACTTTGGTACATCCTTACCGTTTTGAGCCAGAGTATACAGATGAGGAGCTTGCTGAAAAGAGGATGCAGAGGCAGAGAGAGGAACAGCTGGTCAAAGAACAACAAACCGCTGCTTGTCCGCAAATAGATAATTTCGCGGCAGATAATGTGCTTGGTACTTTCTCAAGGAAACTTTTCTCTTCTTTTAAATGCAGTGTTCAGTGTTGTGGTTGTTTCGGTGTAACTGATTATGATTGATACTCTGCATATTTTTTTTCTTGTCTTTTGGTGGCAAATCAGGTTGTCAGTATTTTGTAGCGATCTCCTGCTACCACTTTGTCAGACAGTAATTTGGAAATTATGCAATGTGGATGGCAGACCATATATTCCACTCTACGGTGCTGTTTTTTTTTTTTTTGTTAGCTTTGATGATAGCCAACCACAATTAAAACAGAAGGACATCCTTAACAGAAACTCAAGAAATTATCAATATGTGTGAAAGGTCTTTTTACAAATTGAAGCTCTCCATGATGCCAGGTCTGGAGCTGACAGCCAGGAACTTGCTACTTGCTAAAGCGGTCATATTTTACAATCCTTCTTGTTAAGACAAATGGAGAATGAGAACTCACATACACAGGTTCTCTGTGAAGTGTCTTCTACCATCTCCTGGCATTTACCAACAAGACAGTCACCTCCACCCATTCTCTTTCATTCTCTCCATGATCAGACGGTGTTGTACAAGGAGACAGCCATCATCATGATCTCCTGAATGATTTACAGGCGCTCATTGGCAATCAAACACTTGGCTGTCTCCCTCAGTCACGACCGTGTTCTTTGTGCGGCAAAGAATCAGCAATCACATCAGCGTTTGTGAATATATATGCATCTATCAATATGCAACGGTGTCTGTGCATGAATTTCCGTTTCATTCTGCAGTCCGTGTGCATGTGTCCACGTATGTGTGTGACCATGCAGCATATCAGCTCATACTGTACAATAAACCCCGGGTGTCTCCTAGCGCCCAGTGTTAATAATGGAAGAAGTAGCTTTATTTTTGTTATGTATTATTAAAAGAGATTATGCACACACTACATCTACAGGGACGTATGAATCAGCACAGAATGAAAGTGTGTGTGTATGTGTGCGTGTATAGACTATATGTGTGTATTTGTGGTGATGTGAGGAGTGTAGGTTGAAGATCAAAGATTTTCGTTGTGTTGACTGTGCATGTTTCCTCGTGGCGTGGAACGTGGAAGTACAGTACAAAATAACAAAAAGAATGTTAGGACGTTTGATGGCACGCAGGCAGACACGAGAAACTGTAATTCTGTCCACGATAAACAGTCATATGACCATTATATAATGGATCTGGGCATTTCTGCTTTGCTCATTGTGGTATGGCAAGGCCGTGACAGACTTCATTTAAAGCAGGCTGTGCCTATAGACATGATAATTAATCATTAAATGATGATAATTAACCCTCCCTAGAGTTGAACAAATCATTATGAGACCCATTTCTTTTTGCATGGTTGATTATGCTGAGGTTGGAGTCTTTAGATAATAACTTTCTTATTAAAGCCTTCAACCAGTTCAGTCAGTAATTTCTACTGCAATAAATAATCTTCCTAAGATCACATGCACATGCAGGGGTGGTTTTAACCTCTCTGAACCTCTCTTGTTTCAACAGTTAACACTGTTACCGTCTTCACCCATCAAAGGAATATATCATGTATATTTGGGGAGGAAGACATAGTAAAACTTAAAAATAGACATAATAAGGGGGATAAATGAGGAGTCGCCCGATGACAGCTGGGATAGGCTCCAGCAGACCCCCGCAACCCTTAACTGGAATAACTAGGTATAGAGAATGAATGAATGAATGAATAAATGAGGAGTGATAGAGAGGACTAGGTGAGTGTGATATATTAAATGACATCAGAAGGCATGCAGTATACAATCACATGGCGTATGTTGATGAAAAAAATAAATAAATTAAATGAGGTTATTCCCATCACGCTGGTATAAGTTTACATCCGGTGATGCTGTAGAAATTAAGAAGCTTCGAATTCTGACAGAAATGAATAGACATTTAAATGTGCTCTGCTATCTTCTCCCCAGGGAAGTCGCTGTTATTATCATTATTAGTTTCATTTCAAATTCTTAGTGTCTAAATGACAGGATCCTCCAGTGATTTCTGTTTATTTTGTTGCTAAACCACTGTAAGCACAATGCAATAATCTGCAGAAGACAACAATCCCCTCAGAAACGCTAAAGACGCTGGAGTAAAAATCAAACGTATCACAAAAAATTCCACCAATTTTAATGATGTTTCTTAATGTGCGTGTGTGTGTGTGTACGTGTGCGTGTGTAGTAATGATGTGCCTTTATCTCCTTTCTCCACAGCCCATTAATCCTGAGTGTGGGACAAGCAGTCATTTCATATTTAACCCAGGTCACTTACTGTGGGCGGCAGATAGGTGCTGTCGCTAACAATGTATGTGAGTGTGTGTGTGTGTGTGTGTGTGTGTGTCCGAGACGGCCTCACACGCATCTATGTGTGTGTGCTTATAAAATGTTACCCAACTTCTACACATAGAGTATTTATGTGTCTTACTCCCAACAAGTGTGTTTGCATAATTCCCGTGTGCGCGGATATGATATGTAAAACCTGACCTTAAGATAAAACCCTCAGCTCAAGCCTCCCTAATATTATCCCCACACTTGTGGTAACTGCTAGATAAATTTCAGCCTCAGAGAACAGGTGAGGCTCAAGGAGTTGATTTATGCATACGGGACTCTCAGTGCTGTCCATCTTTTTTTTTTCTTTTACCCTAAACTAAAAATAACCACCTAAAAATAACAATGACACGCAACACTATGTACATCTGCTGTATTTTACATGTAGAGCATTAATCTGTAGATCGCATCAAGTCTTACTCCAATAGTATAGAATTCCTATGGTTTCTTGACATTTCCCCCGTCTTCTTGTCAGCCCTCACATTCTATTTGTTCCACACCGCTGGACTTATCCGATCTGGGATTAAAATGCCGGATTTCCTCGGTAGAGTGACGGGCATTACAATTCAAGGACTTACAAGTTTTTGCAGATGAGTTACCCGGCAAGCTGATAACCTGAAGAATCCTGTTTAGAATGTATCTGGCTTTCTGTCTCGTCTACTAATTTTCTTTCTACTTCTCAGACCTGACACCTGCATGCTTTCACCTTTGTGTCGGCCTGTGTGTTTGGGAGCATGGCAATATGTGTGGACGGCTCAAGGCCAAGAGGATGTTCTAATATGTTTAGCTACCAAGGGAAATAAGGAGCTAATACTGGGGGTCAGACTAATCGCCTGAAAACAGCCCCTTTTTATTTTTTAATCCGCTGATGAACACACAAACATAAATCATGGGGCATATACACTAAGATGGATGGAGCAGTCACCTTCTGTTTAGTTTCTGTTCTTTCTGAGTGTGCCCTTCTAAATTCCTACGGGTAACATTTTTGTCCCTCTGGCATGGCATCAGCCTGCACACCGAATGAGGAAAACGCACACACACTCACATGAACAGTCATCTTCCTGTCCCCATGAAGGCTCAAAGTCAGTGAATCATCATTGCATTTGGGGCTACTAAGGCCAGCCTGGGGTTAGCACACAGCTAGCTCAGCCATGAAGTGACAGTAATTGCGGCAGGAATTTTGTTTTTTCTTCCTTTTTATTGCCTGTGTTATAAATGAATGCAGTGACCCCTCATCTGTCATATCACATTTAGAGCATGAAGGTGGAAAGACAGCCAGACAGCTTCTGAACAGACCGGAATCAACCAAAAGCCATTCCTTTATGGCGTTTGTGTGCTGATGGAAACTTTTTATTTATTTAAAATGTGCATTTTTGTAGCCACAACTGGAGCTCTATGGGATTTCAGTGCTGGGTGGCCCGCCACTTTGGTTCTGACTGGAATTAATCTCAACTGCAGGTTGGATTGCACAGACCTTCATGGTACTGAGATGATGAATTGCAATAATGTTTGATGACCTAATTACATACCTTGTCCTCTAGTGGCATCTTAAGTTTAATTTTTGTTTTTAGCAAAATGTCTCAACACCCATCAGATGTGAAATTTGGTACAGACGTTCAGAACACCCAGAGAATGAATCCTACAACTTATGACCTATTGACTTTGAATAGAGTAAAGGTTTAAAAAGGATTGCATGTAAGTGTAGATAATAAATGCAGTGAGCTTTTGTCTGCGGATGTGTGTGTACAGGTTTTTGTTTTCTAGTTAGTTTCCTGTACCCCAGGGAGGACTGGAGCCAGCATCAGGCCGACTGCTTCACTGGGAGTGTCACTGACTATCTGCTTTTCCTCCGAGCCTCACAGCCAGGGGACACGAGAGGGATTTACTAGAGGCAGGGGGGGTGAAGACAGCTGTGAGAAGGAAGAAGGAAAAGATGAGAGAGGAAACAGAAAGAAAAGACACAGTGAAACTGGAGAAATAATGTCAGCCTGAAGGTAGGAGAGAGCATTACAACAGGGCTCTGACCTCTTTTTATCTACTAATGTACTGCATTGTTTTTTATCATAGGGTTTTCTACGTATCCAGCTTTAAAGATGAATTCACACTACACACAGGCACAGTAATGGGAATCTGCCCCGCTTATCACTACACTGTGTTGTCAGTCAACATGGTCATTGAACCCATCACAGTGTAGAAACAACTGTGAGGCATGTGAGTGTTTCTTTGTAGTGTAGTATTTGTTTTTGCATGTGTATTTGTCTTTACGTGAGTATGAATCAGACTGTATGCAGGCCATTTGTTGTTCGTGTGCCTGTTTCTGTGTGAAATTATATTTTTCCGTATGGTGTGAATGCACATGTACCCGTAGTGAAACTGACCATTGACTATTAATGACTCCATTAACTACATTAATTACACAACCAGTTGGACTTTTCTTTTGACTTGATAAATGTTGGGAATTAGATTTTGTTCTTTCTTCTCTGATGTACTCTGCCTGTGAATGAGTGATGAAAATGGACTTTTGTAATTATTCACCAAACTTAAAAAGTTATTTGTCAAATGCCTATTTCACTCATTCATTCATCTTCTGTAACCACTTGTCCTGTGAAGGGTTGAGAGGGTGAGAGGCGGGGTACACCCCGGACC